>QAXH01006356.1:0-23656 GCA_004335635.1 Chloromonas sp. AAM2
AGCCGCTGACGCTCAGTAGCTGGAACACACTGGGGGAGATGAAGATGCACATCTTCCAGTCCTTCTACGTGCACCCTCAGAACGCCCAGGTGCGAGGCTCACAACATGCATTTTGTTTTTGTGTGCAGTAGTCTTGATGTGTCTGTCATACTGTCATAGCCACTGTACTGTCATAGCCACTGTCACAGCCACTGTCATAGCCACTGTCATAGCCACTGTCACAGCCACTGTCATAGCCACTGTCATAGCCACTGACATAGCCACTGACATAGCAAGACAAGCTGATCGCTGGGATTCGAATGACTTCGGTAGGGTAGGGCCAATTACCAACTACCACGCCGTACAGCTCTCCAGATCAGTTACCTTGTGTGCGATTTCCTGGTTGCATTTTCTCCAGCATTTTTCCGACTTTGTACGTTGCCGCTGCTGTGCCCGAGGATAATACCACACCTCCCGCTGTGCTGCGCCTCTGGGTCATCTCCTCTTGTGCGCAGGTGTATGTGCGTGGTGTGAAGCTCCAAGGGGATGATCGCACGTTGGCCGCGCTTGAAGTGTTCCCGGGGGAGGAGGTGCGGGTGATCAATCAGGGCGATGCGGACCCCGCGGATCTGGACAGTGTGTTCCCTGGATCCCCTGCGGGCCGGGGCAAGCGGAGGGAGGTGGAGACGGGCTTTCGGGACACCGCACTGCAATCCGGAGCGACGGGGAGGGGAGCGGGAGCGGGGACGCAGGGCGAACCGTCGGCTGATCCGGATGGCGATGGGGACGGGAGCGACAGCCAAGCAGGACCTATGGATACCGCTGCAACCGGTCCAGGTCAGGAGATATCAACGGGTGTGGATGGACACACAGCCATGGAGTGTGTCGGTGGTGGCTGCAGCAAGACTGATATGCCAGGCGCATACGCCAATGGCGCGTCTGCTGGTGGTGAGGAGCTGAAGGATGCATCAGGCTATAGCCAACAACATCAGCAAAAAGAAAAGATGTTTGCCAGTTCTGGCACAGTTCTTGATTCCTCTACTTAGTCTGCCAATTGTTCGTCTTTCATCAACAACCTTAGTCCGTGCAATGCGTGACATCTCGCTTGTTGTCGCAAGTGTTGTGATAGTGCATTCCGGGGCGTGCAGGCAGGCACACGGGCGGGGGCAGGGCACGGCGCAGCGGGAATGGGCAGCTCAGGCCCACGCCAAGCGGGGCAGGCTGACGCAGCACCTGCTGCTGCCCAACAACAGCAAGCATTTTAATCCATGCTGGGCTAATGCATGTACACGGCAGAGAGCGTTTGTGCATTGCCTTGAGTTGCCTTGGCTGTTTCAGTGTTCTTGTGCACAGGTTAGGAGAGTCGGTTTTGGTAGGCTCAGGCTTTTACCCTTGGCCATTTGCCTGCCTGCCGAGTGCTGACACGAGTTTACTCTTACTATTTGATTTGTCAGCTACTTTCGGCTTCACTGGATTGTGCCGCATAGGTGTTGCCACACATGCATCGTTTGTGCTGCTTGTGTTTGAATTGTCGTCGTGGTAGCAGCTTAGCTTGATAGTTTGGTCCCAAGGCGTGTTGACGACAGTTTAGTTTGTAACGTAGCTGTAAAGCAAGAATAGGCACTCAGCAAGAGGGCTGGAGGCCAGCTGGTACCACCTCAATTGCCTTTTGTTTTGCAATGCCTTGGCTTAGCCTGTTGTTCGCCTGTTGTTTTGTGGTGTAGTGTTCGTGTTCTGCAAACCAACCCTTTCACAAGTGACCCATTTGTTTCAAACGCGCTTTGCAAAGAGACTTGCCTCCATACATGTGAAAGACTTGGTCTGCTCGTTTCACACCAGTCATGTATAAACAGTATGAGCAGTAAAAAGGCGACGGTGAACTGTAGCTGCAGGTGCTGTCGAGGCACTGCTAACCTTGCCCCAGCACAGCCCCTGAACTGTGGCGTCAAATGCTGTTTACTCACAGCAGCACTGGCTGCTTTTCAATGCTACCATGGAAAGATTGTCCTTACATCGTAGATGACAGCTGCCTTCTGGTGCGGTCTGCTGCCTGGCCTTTGCGCCTGCACAAACAGACATCCTCAGCACTCAGCAGTCAGTCGCCCTGGATCAGCCTTTAAAGCCAAGAACAATGCGCCCCCAGTTCAGTTGTTTTGTGATGTTATCTGTTACAACACAGTTGTGGGAACGCAATCACCACCATGGATGTCGTGTGGTGCTAACACTATGAAAGATAGAAGATATATTCCAGGCTAGCCGCAGCAGGCTGACTGGCCCGTCCAGTGCCGTTCCACGTCGTCTCTGGCTGTTCTGTGCATGGGGCCCTTTGAGAACTTTCACAACATGTTCAGTTTACCTGGCGGGTAGTACGTTGCCGTCTGCCATCACGACATTGCAAGCACGATCACACGATTCTCCGCCACCAAAAGAATGCCCCTCGGAGCATTTCAGCAGAGATGTTCAAATCGCTTCGGCTGTCTGACTTGAAGTGGCAGGGCAAAACATTTGGCTGAAACCCAGGATGTCTGGAATTGTACAACGATACCTCAGATTGCACAAACACCAAAAAATGATGCCAAATCCAGTATGATGATGTCTCAAATTCCATTACATTGGAACAGTTGCCCGCGTTGGAGCATACTGTCGCAAATGAAGCGCATGTGGACAAAAGCCGCACAGACACTCCTGCTGTGTGAACATTGGACTATTCTTCCGATTGAACAGCTCGACCAATGTCAGCACTGGAACCATGGCAAACCAATCATGTACAACACACACAACACTGACGTGCCATCGGGCCCGCATCACACTACGGTTTTGATGATAATCTGTCAGTGGTTAATCTGTCAGTGCGCAAACATGTCCGCATCACAATCAGAAATCCATTGGTGTTGGTCGTAGCAGTGTAAGCACAGACCAGGCCCAAGCCCAGCACACCGAAAACCAGAGTACACTGCAAAGGATTGCTGAAAACGCACAGCCCTTGGCCTCACGTGCCAGACGTTTCGTACAGGGCAGCATGGAGGCAAGGACCATGTGGCAACGACCAGGAACGCACACTACGCCTAACACCTTGACACAACCAACCTAAACGAAGAACAGTTTGGCATGGCCGCAAGCTATCCGCTGGCCTTGTATGCCACGAAACGAAGCAACAAAAGCATGGAACTGGCTTCTTGGTCGAGCATGCGCAAGATGTGAATTCTTGCCAAATGGCTTCCTTATTAGATATGAACATGTTATGGAAACTGGGGGCTCCACTTGCCAAACCAAGTAGCACAAACCCTCCCTTTTACCTGTGCACGTTGTCACCGCGGGCTCACAACGCGGAACGATGAAAACGTCAACTCATTCTGGCACCAAACTAGCCATACGCCCAAGAGCAGGCGAGTAACCACGCAACACAACATGGTACTGCCTGTACTGTGTGTACTGTGTGTCCCCGGCACTCCTGAAGCGCCCTTGCAAAGTGTTGATGCGCACAATGGAGCTGGGCCCACATGCCCAGCAAACTCCATTGTAACCCACGGGCTTTGTTGGATTGCCTTGCAATCTGGAAAAACAGCAACGTTGTGTTTCAGTGCAACCTCCTTTTCAGGCCTGGCTGAACGCAAAAGAACAGGAAACAAGCCCCTCCTCCACATGTCGAACAATCCTTCAACAAGTCAGATGAACACCAGACGTACTTGCCCCAGTTTCCAACAAATATTTACTGCATGGAGCGGTGGCATAACGGGTTACTGCATGGAGCAATGACATAGCATGTCACTGGCGTGAAATCAGGGAGGCTGAATGCGTTGTCAGGCCACCAGGCACATGAGCCACTAAACACAACCCTTGCCTGGCTTCCACTGTCATAAAGCGCCTTTGACATACTGGCCACGACAAGTGACTTGCACTCCGTCCGTGGAGCCATGGCGTGTCTGAAACTGTCAAGGTCTGGAAGCATTCGATGAGCAATCAGTGACATCCTAACATTGAATCAGCAAGGGTTCCTGGGTTGGCAACACAGTGGTGGCATGCCGAATCATGCATCCATGGCGAGTGCTGGTTGCCGTTGTGTGGCAAGGCTGACCAAAAGATTGCACGACGTGCTGCTGGCTGTCCTCATGCACATGCATGTGACATGTGTTGGCCTGCAAGCACGGCGTGGTGTTTGCTGCCCTAGCAATGGTTGCATGCCACCACACGCACAATGTCTTGTCGGTGTCTTAGCAAGGCAGCTTGACCCCCAGATCGCCCAATTGCTGTCTGAGGTCAGCGTTGAGTGTGCGCAACTGCCGGACTCTCTCAGTTCCTGCTGAAAGCTGGCGGACTAAAGCATCATGGGTGCCCTTGAGCTCCTGTGACCTGACCAAAAGCTCCTCATTCTCTTTCTTCTTCCTCATCTTGGACCGGCGGGCAGAGTCACGGTTGGCCTGCAAAGACAGCGTGTCAGGCAGCACACTGACAGATGTAGGTGACAGCCGGGTGGAGCCGCAACGTCTACGGACACCATCAGATGCACCAGAACTCCTGGTTACAACAAACAGTAGGGGTACAGGTTGGAAGAACAAACGTCGCCGAGCTGGCACAAAAGTACTGACTACGAAACCCCGACGGCCGCAACTGGAAAGTCAACTCAACATGTAAAGCGTACTTTTCCTTGCCTGCCTACTCACTTGTTTGCGCTTCTGCAGACGCAAGTCCCGCTCAGATGGCATGGGGGGTCTCCCGGGTGGGCTGACCAGCGATGCAGCTACAGGGTTCAGGTAGGCAGCTGCTGAGTTTAAGTACGGCCATGGGTGGCCAGGCTGGTGCATCCTGGGGCCCCTTACACAAGAACCCGGCCTAAGTTGCCACTTGAATATGCAGTCAACTACGTTTAGAAGGCCTCTCCACCCAGTAAACCTGCGGTGTGGCGTTAGTCTGGGAACCCGCGGGGCAGCCCGCGAAAAAGCGGTTGAAACATATAGTCATTCAGTTACAAACCCTAGGGCTGTCGGATGTGTTGCTCCTCAGCATCAGTCCTGTGTTTCGACGGATGTGATTTTGATGGCTGATGATCACCATCTGCGAACACAAGGCGCATAAACAGCGCGCATGGCGTCCGTGCGTGTCCTGCGGCCCACCACCACAACTACCCTGCTGTTGACACGTCCCCGCCAAACCTATCTTACACCGAGTGCGTGGCCACTGGCCTGTCAGAAGCGTCTCAGCGTGTAGTCCTACTTGGGTTGTCAGAGAAGGTTGCTGTGCATGTGAAGTTCGCCATCTGTATGAGTTCAGAATGTTGCGGTTGCATGAGGCTGCAGGACTTGTACAAGCAAAAGCTATGAGTTCCGACGTGGCATCCGCTCAGGGCACTGAATGGGTGCAGAAGACACTGCAGTTACCCTCGTTTCCAAGGGGCTGCCACATCATTACCAAGCAGGTGCAGGGGAGAGGCACACTTCGCAGTGCCACTTGTGTATGCGTAGTGAGTTATAATCACGACTGTACTTTATGTCTGGTCACATTTTCCAATGACTGCCGGACATCTCAAATGCATACGACACGTTCACTGCCAGAACAGTCAGTTCTGCTCTCAAGCCTGGCATATCAGCTTTATCGGCCCCATTGTTTGAATCAGCCTTTCTTGTAACTCTTAGCTTAGTGGCCATAGCCGCTCACTTCTGGTGGAAGTGGCCTGTTAGGACCAGCAAGCACTGTTAGAATCATAGCAAATTTCATCATGTGTGCTGAGGTGCTGCTCGGAGTCATATTGTTGTGTCTACCTCAACTCCACCATAGCTGCTTAGAGCAGCCTGCTTTGATCTCCACCAGTACTTTCATCTCACGATTGTGTTTTTTCTTTCCTGTGTGGCTGCAACAGCATTCAGTTCATATGCCAGTCTCCTGTGGCACGTACTCAAAACTCCAAGGGACCCGTGTCCTCCTCGGCGGGAAGGAACTGTGTTATGAGTTGCGTGGCATTTCCTGCAGATCTACCATGGTATTCCGGAGATAGGGCAGTTTGAAGTGGGGCTCGCTAATCTATTCAGTGAGTGTTCAACATGCCAGGGCGTTGGCTAGGGTTGCATGCACAAGGGTCCATGCGTAACACCAGGGCTTGATTCTTGGACCAGTTTATGCCAGGCTCAGCAGCGCTTGTGCAAATCAGAGTCCGGCCCTAGTCAGATTCAACCAGTCCAGTGATGTCGAGACAGCGGCCCGGGTGACTGAAGCAGACTGCACTCTGAGCCAGGCATCCGTGTTTACAGCAACAAATTGGAAGTTATCATGCCCGGCTTCCAAGATGCGCAGAACTGGTGCAGAACTACGCATATATGAGAATAGGATTCAAGGCATTGTGGGCAGCCCAAGACGTCTTTGTAAGGAATGCCTTGCAAAGGCTTGGTTTCCGCTCTTTTACACACGCCCTTCCTGACAGCTCCTGTACCTGTCTAAGTCTTGCCATGTCAAACGCTGCGTCTATCCGCGCCATTGCCTTGCAGTCATGCACACCAGCGCCTCCCTCACCATCAATGAAAACGCCTCCCCGGACGTGCCCCTGGACCTCAATGTGTGCGGGAAGGGGAATTAAGGGTTGACAAATGTGCAAGAGCTGGAATTGCTGAGCCCTGCTGTATCTTGTGTGCTGAATTCGTTGCCTGGCTGAGCTCCTCGTGCAGTCTGAAGAAAGCCTTGCAACCGTTATCCTTACCATTCAACTGTTTCATGATGGGGAGCTGCGCTGTGCGCCCATTTCCCAACATGTGCGGGTTGCTGTGTGACAGGCACAATCTTGTGCGCAGCTGAAAATTCACACACTACGTTGGAATCCATATTTGTGAGGTCATATTCGTGAGGTCACCATATACGAAACAGGCTGGCAGGTGGGCGCGGGACGGAATCATGGCCATGCATGCTGGGCAATAGCACCTAGCGTTGTTGGCTCAAACATTGTGTGGCTTGAAGGCAGTCCTCCACCCAGTCCTCTGCCCGCCTGCGCAGGACACGCTGGACAGGATCGTGCCCGAGGGTCGACAGTACCGCCACTTGGATGAAGGCATGGACGACATGCCGGCGCACGTCAAGGTGGGCAGCAGACAGAGGAACACACCACAGCACGGTACAGTACAGGCACATCTGTACTCACAGGCACCTACATTTGCTATATTCGGAGCCGCATATGCCTGATCGGAGCAAGGGGCAGCATGGTATGAAAGCATGGTGTGACGCCTTTTTTTTCACAACGGCGAGTGTGAACGCAAGCACCTGGAGCAGGTTTGTGCAAGACCCATTGTTGGAATGCGGCCAGGCATGTGCGTCCCAGCCACGCTGCTTGAGTTATGAGCGTGCTCCCACTGTGCAGAGTTCCCTGATGGGTGCCAGCCTGACGGTGCCCGTCAGCCGAGGCCGCCTGGCTCTGGGCACATGGCAAGGCGTGTACCTCAACGAGCACAGGTGGGTGATCAAGAAAGGATGGTTTGGTATCCATCTACAACATTGCCCGAAGAGATTGCATCCATGAGAGCCAGTGGAATTCATGTGGCTCAGGTCTGTAGCGTCGTTGGCTCAAAAACTGTGATAGTGATGTACAAGGATGGACATCCACTGGTATGGCTGCTTACTGTTCTGTTTGTGCTCAGGCCCTGAGGGCCATGCGGAGTCTGCGGCATGTATCAATTCACTGAGTTGCTCAAGTGTGTTCTGCATGCATGCACCAGGTGTCGGTCGTAGCATCACTCCATGCAAGGGCACACACACGATTGCTTCACTTGAGAGCTCTCACACACTGATGACCACTCTCTGCCTGCAGAAACTGTGGCGGCGCTCGGCAGGTCATGATCACAATTCAAGGGCAGAAGAGGGCAGATGGCCGCTCGTATGGTTCGCCGTGGGCACGATGAATGCATGTATGCACGGGCAGACACTGCAACGAGGCATGGCCAATGGAGCCCAGAGATTGCAATACATATGCAGGCTCAAGTTGCGTTTGAGTTGTATGTTATACTCCGGTGCCTGGTTCTTTGTATTTACATACCATTTTTCCATTAATTACTCTGTTTAGACCTGAAATTGAATGGGTTGCCCCAGCCTATCTTGCGCAAGATAGGCTGGGGTAACCCATTCAATTTCAGGTCTGAACAGAGTAATTAAAGGAAAAATGATATGTAAATAAGAACCAGGTATCGGTTAGTGGACCGGTGTTTCAGTTGTTGTACGTGGGCCTTAGTCCTTGCTCTCGTTGAGCTGCCCTTGCTCCAGTTCTTTCTGCCAGTTCTCCAGCTTCCACTGCTCATTTTTCAGCGTCTGCTGCCCCTTCTCCAGCACGGGGGAAGCCATCCCGATCTGAACACTGCTTGTAGCTGCTGGTTATTGTTATTGCTGAAAACCAAGCTGGAGATTCGGCAGGGGAAGCTGGAGCAAGACCGAGAGCGAGTTGTTTCGTAAGAGTTGTAAGGTGTTGCCTTTTGACCATTGAACATGATTCAGTCGGCAAGCCCATCAGTATCCAAGTCCCACAGACAACTGACAGCCTCATCACGGTGCCAGTCCCAAAACCCAGAACTGGCAAACTTCTCAGCTCAGCAAGGACAAAATGGAGACCTGATCCCCTGTCAGCTAAGGTCAAAGTAACTAAGGCAAATACTATCTGGGCCATCAGGGAGGCAACTCTGAGACTTGGGACTGAGCACCGTGCTATGCATGCATGCAGCGCGGAACCACAGCAGCGTGAGGGGGTTCATGCACGGTCCACCTCACAGTACTAGTAGGGCTTCTACACAAGGCCTGGAGGAGCACTGTGATCTTGGCAGCACGCCTTTGCTGTTGAGTACAAGTTGAGTGCATAGCAAGCCCTAGCCGGTGGCCAGGTCGCCCGTCCTGCTGCTGGGTAATCTCGATGCCCGGAAAGCCTTATGTGTGAACGGCACTAGCTTGCTTCAACAAGACGAAATCAAAAGGCAGGGGTTGCTGATTTGGCCCTCACTTCCCGGCACGTGCCCTCTCACATGTGATGAAATGCCTCTGCGCGGGCCATTTTTTGGCGCTCGACCCAGATCCACCGAACGCCTGGCAGAACATATATTCTTTCCGCTGCCTGGTACAGCAGCGCTTGCAAAGGACTCGCCAGATACGTGGCTCGGCTTCGTCAACCTACTCACACAGAGTCAGGCCCACCCCGGTGAGGCCCCAAAGCAGAACAAGTCAGCTGCTGCACGTAGCCACAGCAGTTTCCCAGCCCTCCCGTTTGCAGAGTCGTTTCGAGCTTGAGCGGCTGGTTTCCCGTTTGCACCCCCGTTGCAGAATCATGGAGCACCGGCCTGACCACGAGGAGACGGACTCAGACGCGCACGCTGTGGTTGCTCACGAGCAGGCGATAGCGGCAGCGCAAGCCGCTCAGGCGCACCAGCAGGCTGCAGAAGTCGCGAATGTGGTGAATGGAGCCGCAGCTGCCATTCAAGCTGCTGCGGCTGTGGCCGCAGCCAGTGCTTGGGCTACAGCTACAGCTGCAGCCGCAGCTCAAGGACATGGGACTCAGGACTCAGAAGGCTCCCTGGAAATGGACGCCAAAATGGGCAGTTCCAAGATGCGCAGGGCTGCATGGACAACGGACGAGGAGACCCGCCTCACAGAGCTAGCCAACCGATATGCTAGCGCTGGACAAAGGTAATTAATTCTGTCTGGGGTCCTCAGCAAATTCTGAGGTGTCTCAATTCCGACCAGGCTTATGGTTGATGAATTTCCATGTAGTTCAAAGGCAAGCTGTACTCCTGCCCTGTTCCGGCTGACAGCAGGATGTGCTGGAGACTGATCGCGCAAGAGCTGGGCACAGGCCGGACCAGCAAGCAGTGCCGCGAGCATTACTTAAACAGCCTGCGTCCCAACATGAAGAAGGGCCAGTGGACTCAGCGTGAGGAGGTGCGCTTGATTTCGTCTGCGTTTGTGTGCGTTCTTGAGTTTCGGAATTCTGACTCACTTTGAGCCCATGAACATGTGCGTGTCGCAGTACATCATCGCCCGAGAGCACGCCAGGAACGGCTCGCATTGGTGCATTATCGCCAAGAAGTTGCCTGGCAGGTAAGGTATTTATTTAGGGCAAATGACAATGCCGCATGGTCGCCATCCATGCAGGGCAGATGTGTGTCATGCCCATTCCAGTTCCACATGCAGAGATGACATGCTGGTTTTGATTTGTTCATGCAGGACTGACAACAGCATCAAGAACTTCTACAACGCCACTGTCCGCAGCAAGGCTATCAACAAGCACGAGAGCTTTTTGGTAAGGACTGGATGGCGCTCGTTTTGTGCAGGTGCTTGTTGCATCATGTGCAAGGCAACTCATGCCGTGCTCTGCACGTACAAAATACTGCACTGTTCTTGCACTCGCAGTGGCTGTACGTTGACAAGATTCAGCGTGGTGGTCTGCCACCCAAGGATGCTCTGGCTGTGGCGACTGAAATCTGGTCTGCATCCGTGTCGCCTGCTCTGGTCAACGAAGTCCTGCATGGTGCGCAAAGCTGCTCCGCGTTTCAATTTGCCAAGTTCACTTCACCAGAAGCTTCCCAGTCGTATTCAACAAACCGTGCATGGGCGCCATGCTCATTCATTTGCAGTGGTCTCAGTCAGCACACCAGCTGCCCACATGCCTGTTTGGTGTTGGCAAGCTGTAGTGGTCTGGTTCATTCAGCGTTCTCACCTACCATGTTTCACCCCCTTTCTCCCACAGAGGACGGTGCTGAAGCACTGATGCTTCTGTCTGGCAAGCGCAAGGGCGAGGAGCACGAATCACTGGAGGCCCTGGTCAACCGTGCAAGCCGTGGTGGCGCATCCCAGCTGCAGTCACTGCTGCAGCCCGACAGGCTGCAGCAACTCATGGCAGGCATGAAACGTGAGAGGCCTGACGCTCCCCTGTCGCACGCTGAGCTCGCCATCCTGTTCGGCGGTGGTGGCATTGGCGCTCTGGAGGATGCCAAGCGCCAAAAGCTGGAGCAGGGTCTTATCTCTCCCAACGCAGCTGCCACAGCTGCTGGTCTGGTGGCAGCAGCCGCGCCTGGCAGCCAGCAGGACCGACAGCGACAGGAGCTGCTCCAGCAGCTTGGCATTGTTGGCGGCAACAGCCTGCCACTGCCGCAGCAGCAGCTGGGCCAGGCTGGTGGTGGCCAGATTGACCTGCAGCTGCTTCAACAGCAGCTGCTGCTGCAACAGCTGCTCAATGCTGCTACTAACAACCCTGCTGCCCCCGCTGCTAGCGGTCCGTCAAATGGCGCAGGCCCCTCATCTGGTTACAATCCCCAACCCAACAACCTTGTCTCGCTGCTGCAGCAGATCACTGCCCAGTCAGTGCTGCTGTCAGCTTCACACCAGCAGCAGCAGCCTCAGACAAATGCAGGTCTGCAGCAGCTGATGGGTCTGGGCCCTGGTGGTACGCCCCCTGCTAACGCAGCCGGTGGCAACAGCCTGCTGTCTCTGCTGGGCATGCAAGACTCGGGTGGCCTGGGCCAGCAGATGCAGCCAGATGCGGCAGCAGCTGCCATCGCCGCTGCCGCGGCGCAGATGGAGATGCAGCATGGAGATGTGCACGAGGTGAAGCAGGAGGTTGGCCCTGATGGCATGCCCCTTGCCGACCAGCATGTGCTCGAGGCAGCAGCAGCTGCTGCCGCTTCTGCAGCTGCACAGGCCCATGCACAAGCTCAGGAGCAGCAGGCGTTGGCCGGTTCAGAGGGCCAGAGCCATGGCCAGGACGCACAGGCGCTGCATGCTGCTGCTATGGCGCAAGCACAGGCACACGGACATGATACACAGGCCCTGGAAGCCGCCGTTGCAGGCCATGGTGCCTACTCACAGGACAACGTCATGCAGCAGCAGGCAGCAATTCAGCAGGCGCTCGGCCTGGCTGGCATTTCGGCCGATGCTCTCTTGGCGGCTATGCCCAGCTCTGATATGGGGCACAACGCTGCGCAACCATGAGCAGCTGGCGCACTGTCTGGATTGACGTGTCAGTGCTGTTGATTTTCAGTCAAGCACTCGGGTCGAGAATGGGTCTGGCCACCTGGCACAGGCAGCCAGCTGCCACTACAATGGCACGTGGTGAAGATGAGCTTGAGGAGGAGGCACCAGCCTTGGTTCATGATAACTGCAAACTGTTGCTCCTGACAGTTGACGATAGGCAGAGCCTGGTGCGCTTGGTGAAATGCTGACCAAAGCGGTTGACACTTGTGTTTTGGTGGAAAATGATCTTGCTGACTTGCCGTCGCCTTGTGTGCACAAGCGACATGCAAACGGACATGACACAGCTTGGACCAGGCTGCTGCAACTGCACTCAATTTATGGGCACTTGCTGAGGCTGCGTGTGTTGTGCAGTGCTAGGCGTGCATGCAGCTCAGTTTCCTTGCGTCACTTGCTGAGAAGTTTGGCAGTGTGTATACGTTTCCTTTGCTGTCACCCCTCTTGTATACCGTACCCGTTTGCTCGTGTTTGTTCTACGCACAGTTTGCTCCTTACCCAGGCATGTAAGCTCTGGCTCTTGAAAGTTGTGTAAGCAAGACTTCTTAACCTGGGTGACCATCAGTCCATCAGAGACCAACAGTCCTGCTGACAGAACGTACTGTTTTGGCCTTGTTTGCCCTCTCTCAGTTTAGCCACCATTCTTGATAATCAGATGCAAACGGCTCACAGCAGCTCTGGGCTCAGTGATCGCTGTTAGAAAATACTTAACACAAGCCGTGGGGTGCGAGTCCCCTTACAAACGCAACCCTGAACACTGATCGGATCTTGGGCCGGTCGGAAATAGGGACTCTCACTGTACAATGAGGTCATACAACATAGGCTGATCGGAAAAGGGATTTTTACTGTACATACGGTCTTGAGCAAGACCTGCAGGCACCATAGAACTAAAAGCGTAACAGCAACAATTGCAACAAACTTAATTTTGTCTGGAGACTGAAACACATGACTGCCACCAAGGCAAAGGAAAACAAAGACCCCTGCTGTAGTCTGCAGAACACGGCTGCGGCCCAACTCTTGCAAGACACCCCAGGTCACCAAACAAACTGGGGGCAGCATGCTTCCTTGCCTTGATGAAGTTGACACGATCAACAGATCCACTGGGGTGTGATCCCTTACAGCAAAGGAAGTGTAGAACTGGACTACTGTTATGCTAAGGAGGTGGACGATTGTCTTTTGTGGAAAGCTCAGGCCTGTCATGAACGGCTGAGCAAGCCAAAACACGATTGCATCAAGACAAGCCCGCAGCTTATCACAAGCTGCTATGGCCTACAGTAACAGTACACGTCAGTCTCACACGAACACAGGGTCAAAGAGAGACATGTCCACTGAACAAGGGTAAGCTAAGCCTTCATCGCACGACAACTCCTCCATCAACCCATGTGATCCCCCCCTGTGTTGCTCCCAGCTTGCAACTCAACCCCCAGCCCAACCCAGCAGGGGTTTCATGCGCTCCGTGTCTGCGTCATGCTGTCATGGTATGAGTCCATGACTCTACATGCATCGCGTGCCCCGCATAATCCCTCAGCCTACCCAATCCAACCACCCAGCGTGAGCCTTGCAGAGCACCTCCGTGCCAGCACGTATATTGGTATCCACCGACACAATTCAATCCGCACATGTAAAGCTGAAATTGGTACACCTTGGATTGGACTGTGTGTGCATATGCACTTGATACACATAAGGATGTATCCAAGCCCATAAGCCACACTTCCGCAGAGAACATCAACGATGATACCTCATGGTGTCAGGCAGGTCTAGCCATTCATTGAGAAGGTAAACAAGTCCGACAGAGTGTGGCTATGGACGAGTCACGATTGTATACCGAGCCATGGCCCACTGGTGTGCCTGGGCAGGGCGCCAATAACACCACCAGCTGTTTCTAACCTGGTCCTGCTTATGGTGCATGCAGCACCAGAGGAAAGCTGGCAGGGGGGCTGCCCACTGCGCCCCTGCTGCCAACCACACGAGCCGCCATGCGCAGAGCCTGGTCAAACCCAGAACTCCATGTCCCACGCTGTGCTGGCCCTGTCCCTGCCACATGCTCCTGCTGCTGCCCCACCGCCCCTTGCCCCCCTGCTAAGGATTGACGCTGCGATATAGGTGTGCTGTCCCCTGCTGCCCATTGCCTAGAAGATCCAACCGTCAGCCGCCTGGTATCCTCATAACGACCCACAAGATCCACATGCTGCTGCGGCTGCTGCTCACTGTAGTTAGCACCCACTGGATCCCTTGTGAGGTTGTGATGCTGTTCCTCAGTCGGTTTAGCATACCCCTGCTGCTGCTGCTGCTCAGGCCAGGTGCCCAAATCGTCTGCTGTGGTGCTTGAGGTGTAGCGGTGGCGTTTGCTGCTGTTTGTGCTTGCGGCAACTTGATGCACGTGCTGCTGCTGTGCGTGTGCCATGTGCTGCTGGTAGTGCTGGTGCTGATCCGGCATGGGCACTCCAGAAGCACGCGTGTTGGCCTGGTCATAGCCATGATGGTAATGCTCCTTAAAGGCCGTCTGATTCTTGGTGTGCACGTGTGGCATCTGCTGAACCTCCTGGTAGTTGCTGTGGTGCTCTGTTACGTGCTGCTGCACGTGGAAGCCACGTGACTGGCGGTTTCCTGCTGACGGCGAGGTGGAATAGTGTAATGGCATGTGGTAGTATGAGGCTGTGTTGAGAGCGGTGGGTGAGGGCTGCGCGTCATACTGGTGCTGTACTGGGGCTTGGTGTGTGCTACTGTCATTGATGAAAATGTCACGACCTGACGAGTGCTGTTCCCACACACTGGCAGAGCTAGCATAGCCCTGGTGGCCTGCTGCATACGTCAGATGGTCAGCTGTATACGCTTGCTGCCGGTTGCTGCCGGTGTACAACTGCTGTTCCGCTGTGCCTGCCTGATGGGGCTCGGCTGCAAAAGCCGGGTGTGTGCGTGTGTGGTGGTAGTAGATGCCCAGGGGCAGTTCATGCCCTGGTGTGGTGGCTGTGGCACAGAACGCGTCGTTGGCCCGTGCGCTGACGTGCACCACACAAGCACTGTCCATGTTGCGCCTGGACGACGCGAGGGGGCTCACCTGCATGCAACCAGGACAGCAATACAGTGACGAAGCAGAAACAGACACTATGCACACGTGATCATCTTGTATGACATTCATGTCAGGTTCGACATGTCAGGTGGTGATGTGGCCCTCAGGACATCGGGAATTTCAAGCCTCGGCCCTGAGAGCTGTGCCTGTAATCCAGGATGACATCGTTGTATCCCTAGTGGGGCGTTCAAGCTCACAGGTACGCCTCCGAGGATATGTGGTGTACATCTCCAATCAGAATAGCTTCACGTCTCAGCGGCGCCTGCCCTTAACTTGCATACTTTCTCCTCCCCCCAAGGCAGTGCGTTCCTCACCTGGTTGGACAGCACGCTGTCATCCATCCGCTTGGCCCACGCCCAGATGCCCTCCCGTCCCGCGCCCTCCTCCCCACCCTCTGGCACGGCCCCGACCTCCGGCCCGGCCCCGGCCCACGTCACCCGGCGAGAGCCAGGGTTATTGGCCGCCACACGCCGGGTGCGGATTGGTGATAGTGCCACAGGGGTCAGGCTCGGGTTTGTGTGCCCATTGCCTGCGTCCGCTTGCGCTAGAGTGGGTGTGATGCTGGACCACCACCAGGCCTGGGAGCGCTTGCCTGTGCCTGTTCTTGCAGAAGTGTGCTGCTGCTGCTGTTCTGTGCGCTCTGCTCGGGAGTTGGGGCCGGGGCCCCGGGGGGGACCCAGGAGGTCGGTGAGCGTCACTGGCCTCAGGGCTGAGACGATGCCTGCACAGCACAGGTTGTTACAAACTCACCAATGAGCTGAATATGTGCTGGCGCCTGCCAAGAAGGCAACGTCGTGAAACCTGTTAATGGCATCTTGATCAGCACGTGACACTGGCATGTGGCTCCCCGGACCTGAACACGAGCCACTGGCGCCCAATCACACAACATGTGCCATGTGGTGTTGGTGATGTTGCCGAATCATGCACCCTGCTATGCCCAACGCCGGGTGGCAAGTGCTGACCCACCCGGCGTGACCCCCGGAGGCGGCAGCCGCCAGATGCGCCAGTGCAGTATGAGCGGGCTGGTCCTGCCGTGCCTCAGGTGCGTGGCCTGTTTGGTGCAGCAGGGCTGGCACTGCGGGTACAGCCGCTGACGCTGGGCCTGGAAGGCCCCCTCGCCCAGTAACCAACTGCGCATCTGCGAATGCATGCGAGAGACCCGGTGCACATGGGTTCAGAAATGATGCGTAGACTTTGACGACAGCCTACGTTTTTGATGACCCCGTGGATAAGCAATGAAGCACATGTGTTCGTGCGTAGATGCATCGAGCCAAACGTGTTTGTGTGCGTGCATTCACAGGCATCTGTTCGTGGATGTGCAGATTGTGTCGATTCGAGACTGTAGCTTCATTTTTCCCAACCCATTTCGTCCATACAGGAAGTTGAAAAACAAGTGACTGGGAAACAAGCCAGGCTTTGCAGACCGTGGAGTTGCTTACCTGCCCGTAAGCTTGATGCACGAACGGCTGGGGGGTGGCAGACGCTTTGTTGACAGTTGGTTTGTGCAGAGCGGTGGGAGGCATATGATCGCCGATAACTTTGCCACGGCGCGTGCCTGCAGATCAACCAAGTCCATCAACATCACAGCAGCACGACTACGGCACCATGAGTGCAGCATGAGCCATATGTGAAGCAGGAACCACGTATGGGATGACCTCATGGCGGTTCACAAGAAGCTTTGACCCTGCCACCTACATACAGGGGAGTTACGTGCATGGAGTGCAGAGGATGCTTCACGCAATCCCTGGGCCGCATTGCTCACCCTCGCACCCACCCTCGCGCCCCTGCCCGTTTTTTGCTGCTGCCCTTGCCCCTTACCGCAGTGGTGGCATCCGTGTTTGCGCATCATGTCTCTGAGGTGCAGCTTGTCCTCTCTGGAGGCGTACTTCTCGCCGCTGGCGGAAACTGAGCCGGAGATGGGCAGGCTGTGCTCAGCCCATGCGCCGGGTTGGGTCACGTTACTGGGCATGACCGCCCTGAATTGACCGCGACATGCCTGCGGAGATGAAACAGTGGAGAGACCATGTGCTGTGAAAGCAGCAAGTAAGCACTGCGTTTGCAATGCAGCTGGTAGTAAGGATGCTTTCACGCAGCAGCACACAGGCTATGGCACGGGCACCGAGCAACTGTCAGTTCGGTTTAGACTCCCTGAAACGCTATGCTCGCTTGCATGGCTTCCTGTGCTCACCTTGAAACAGGTGACGCCCACCACAGCATCCAGCAACGCCTCATCGAGATCCAAGTCAGCCCATGGGGGCACACGCAGAAGGGACATGGGACCACCATTATCAAGCTGCGTGCACGAAAACGAGCCACACCTTGCACTACAACGCTGCTGTGCCAAGCAGCCAGACAGAACAGCCTTCGCAATGCATACCTGCTGACACGGATGCATGCATGCCTCGGAGCGTGGACGTACCTGTCGCTGGACATGGCGGGTGAGATGTGCAGAGAAAGCTGAGGAGAAGCCCACGCCCAGAAATCCCAAGGCAGAGCTCACGAAGCGTGTGTTGCACGATACACGCAAGCCGTATCCAAGAACCTGCAAGGCCAGGTGAGGGCTGTTATAACTCAGAGCTAGCCAACTTCACCTTCCATGGTCTAGGATGCATTTGATGGGTCTAGGAATCAAGCACTCATAGCAACACTGGGTTAGAATTGCCCACCTGAAAAAGCCCTAGACCCGTACTGTATGCTGCGGCGGACACAGCCATCTGCAGGCCGTAGGGAGCGAGGCGTCGTAGAACTGTAACAGATGTGTTGCCCGCTTGGCTCACCAGAAAGCCGAAAGAGCCCTGCTTGTCCGGATTCGGGCTGCAAATGCATTGCAGGTTTGGGTCATTCCAGCTGGGCTGCATACAGCTGATGTGTTGACATGAGCAATTGGACGAATGTCTGCAATGCCTGTGCTTGCCGGCTGTTGGAGTCTTACCATGTATCCGCGTTAACAGCTTGAGTGGGGAGCCCAACCATGCTGGCATCCACGGTGAGCTGAGGCTGGTAGCCATCAGCACCTGTTGTTTCGAGGAACCGGAGAATGGCCGCCTCAAGTTCAGCGGGCATCGCGTTCGCTCCGTGCATGGCCCTTGGACATCGCCTGGGTGGAAGAGCCGAGCACCCCACAGAGCGTGGGGGCCTAGCTTTGTCAGGATACGTGTGCTCAAGGAGTGGGAACGTCGAACTTGGCGGGGCCCCAGCAGAAACGGCTAGCACGTGTAGCCTAAAGGTGTGATGTGTGCAGACTGCCCTGTGGGTGCAGTTGGGCAAGCAACTGTTGTAAGCAGGGCCCAACAGCGACACATGCACTCACATTCTGCACCTCAGCTGCACCAGGCAGACAAGCACTGGAGTGTTGGCCCACAGCCCACACCCTGTAGACAGGGCGTGAGAAGGCCGAACAATATCGTTGAACATCATGGGTGTAGAAACCTTGCTCGCTCTTGCAGCCTTCCATCAAACCAGCATGCTCAGCTGCAGCAGTTTTCCATTGCCGCCCCACCACCAGCCGCTCCAACCAGCACCCCGTGGTGGGTCATGCTGCTCCAGGACGGCCCTGCAGCCGCTAATTCAAGCACACGCACGCAGTACCAACACAAAAAGCATCTCAGTATCACCAACCCCCCTCGATTGCTGCACTGCCATTCAGCAGTGTACAACCTTCTGACTGCACTATGCTGTTGCTGCCACAGGCTGCCATCCTTGGGAGTTGCACTGCTTGCGGCATGGTTGCTGGGCAAGACAACGCACAACACGGCTGGCAACGGCCAATCAGAGAAGGGCAAAGAGGCAACCTACAAAGGCTTAGCCCTGGCCCTGCGCAAACCTCGCAAGTCAGGGGTTGCGCTGCACCATACCCGGATAACGCAGCCACCTCCAGCGAGTGAACACGCACTGGGATTGCAGCCCGTTCCAGCAGGTCCTGACCAGCGGCGCCACCCCTTGGCAGGTTTGGAGAGCAGCAGAGCACAGGGAGCTGCAGGATTGCAAGCGCTGAACTCACAGCCACCTCAACAGGTGGACGAGCCCGTCCAAACAGAGGTCATTGGAGACAGCCGTGAACACATGACACCCCTGGCCCTTGACCTGACAAGCCTTGACACACAACAAGTACGACTCCAGCTTGCGTTAGCTTTGACGGCCTGCTAGACAAGTGATATCTCTCATCATGTAAAACATGATAGGCGTGGCGTATGATCACCTGTCTTGGCCCTGCAGCACTGGCACCTGGTGGACGTGCTCTCTTATGCCACGCCCTTTGCACATGTCAGCGGAAGGCGCTGTAACGGACATCTGGGCTTGAGCCAGTAATGCTGTAGAAGGCCGGCACGGCCTCTCTGAACGTTCTGTGTCCAGCCTCCCACTCACTCACATGTCCTGGACCGCCCCAAGTTGGCTGGCATGTCGACCTGCTCGCTGCAGGCAGAATCAGTAGCGCCGGAGCTGGGCAAGAGTTGGCAGGAGGAGCTGCAGGCGTACGCAACTCAGTCCGTGGTGCATGCGGAGGAGCAGGACCTGGGAAGGGTGGTGCTGGTGGCAAGAAGGGTGCCGGGCGACAGGGGACCCAAGGAACACCAAGGTCAGGAACGGAAGAGCAGGGGTCACGACCCGCACAGGAACACCAGGTGCTCCATTGGACCTCCATGCTCTGGGTATGGCAATGCTCTTGCCCTGGTCATGCAGACATGTTGAAGGGTCCAGCACGTGTGCAGGGAACCCTACAAGTGACACCGGCTCGTCTTGTTCCTCCATGTCCAGCAGCAGTCACTCCTGCTTTGCTCACCCAGCTGCTGTGAATGTTGGTGCTCTTGCATGCTGCGATACCACGCGCCTCCTGGGGTACGTGATGTGCTGTGCTCATGCTCGGCGTGCAGTGTACTTTGAGCGGTTGATCCGGTCAGGCAAGGTTGTGTCAGCAGGCGGCCTGATGCTTGTGTACCGCTCAGCGGCGCTCCTGATACTGGAGGTGAGAAGCAGGGGTTTAGAGTTTGAGGGAGGGCCGCCCCAAGCAGTCGCAACAGGTCTTGTACTCATTTGGCTTTCAGTAGCCCAGTAGTAGTCGCCCCAGTAGCACATGGCCTGCGAATTTGGCTTGCAATTCAAATCCAACAGCACACAGAGCAAGGGACGGAGATGGGTTCGTGTGTGGGGTTCATTCTGCCATGGCGTCAAAGCAGGTCTGTGCAAGCGGTGTGGCTGTGAACTGCCGGCCTGACAAACACCAACTAGTACGGGCCTTGGTTGTGTCCCTGCAGGGCGGCAACTACCAGCTAATGGCGTGTCTGCGGCGGTTGAGCCGCGATGACATGGAGCTGCATGGCCTGGACCAACCCAGAGTGAGACCAGATGGAGGGACTGGTACGGGAAAAGGCATGAGTGAGAGGCAAGGGATGGGGGGCGGTGATCTCATCAAGCAGGTGTGCATGCTGTAGGTGTGCATCATGCTCATGGCAGTGTACATCAGCAACTTGGGGAGCCATGTACCGATGGCCTCGAGTCTGTACTTGCTGCTGATTGACCTGTACAGTTTGGGTGGTGAGGCATCAGATTCTGCTGCTTACTGAGGGCCCATTCAGGCGTGTGATTGAGCATGCAGGCCGATGCAGCTGTGACTGCTGAGGTGTTCTTACATCTTGACTCATGGCCAACTCTTGACGGCATGGCGCTTAAGGTGGAGACAAACTGTGGAACACGGCCTTCCATTGAGGGTGCGCACTGCCGTGCCTCACTCCATTGCCACATTGGTTGCGTGGCCCCTGCTGTGACTGGGCGCCTTGCTCTGTTGCCTTCGGCTGTTTCAGGTCGTTTCCTTTGTGCTGGATGCGCAAACCCGCCTGTTTCCCTCCTGGTCATACGCTGAAGTCAAGGCCAGGGACTTGGGCACACCAAGCATGATCTCAGAGGCACAGTGAGTGGCAAGTAGTGAAGGAGTGTGACGCACACGTTGCGTGACTTGGTCACAGACAACGGAGAATGGACGTTGATGTTTGTGTGCAACGCCCACAGGTCTCAGCTGGCATCTGTATGTCCCTTGTGGGGACGTTGAAACCTAAGGCAGGTTGACCCTCAAGTCGTGTGATGTTGCATCCGTAACCATAACTATTCAGACAGCACTGGTTGACCCCTCAGTTGATGTGGCACCCATAACTGCTGCACCCACGCGGCTGTGACTCGCTAAACTCTAACTCTTTAATTGTGCCTGGGTGTGTCTAATCCATTGCCTCTGCTTGTCAGGTGGGCCTCGGAGGTGCGTGACTTGGACGTGTTCATCCGCGGGGCGGGGGCGCGCCTGTCGGGGCTCAACGAGGTGAGCGGGCGAGTGGGGGGGGCGGGAGCATGGTACTGCATACTAGGCCACAGTTGGTGAAACAAGGGGGCTCGGATGCAGGGATGTGAACAGGGCTACCCCAGGGCGGCTCGACCAAGGGTCCGATTGGCAGGTGGACAAGTGGAGCCTGGCTGAGGGCAGTGCTTGGCATGCGAGGAAACGGGTCGCATACTGTTGCCGTTGAACATACAGTGGCTCATTGAGGCAAGTACAACACCTGTGTGGTTCAGGCCAGCCGCGGTCAGGCACTGCGCGACCCTAGCATGTTCCTGGGCGAGCTCACGCCCACCGCCCGACAGGTCCTGGCACTGGCCGCATCAGAGGTAAGCGGCTGAGCGTTGATTGATTGATTGATTGACTGATTGATTGATTGCCTGTCTGCTTCCCCATCTTTTGGCTGGTTTGTGTGTTTGTTGGTTTGTTACTTCCATCCCAACTGGTCCGCAAACCCTGGTGGTGCCAGCTGTCAGCTCTGCTTGCCGCAACCCTCTGACTGGTCAACCTTTTGACTGGTCAGCATGTTTGTATCCTTGCTGATTTGATTTGACTGGTCGACAAACCCTGGTGCTGCACATTCCTATGCGGCAACACTTGTGTCCGCTGTCGGCACCTCTGTTTTCCTCACCTCAGATGATGAATGTGCAGCCGTTTGATGTGATACTGCTTTGGCCTTGCGATATGTTTGTGACTGGCTGGCAAACCAAGGCGATGCAGAGCTGTTTCAGTGCATGCCCACAACAGTACCATGGGTGTGTGCACATGCCTGCAGCTGGGGCCTGAAATTCCGAGCTTCCTGGACGCCTTTGATGTGGTGGGTGGTGCATCTGCTTGGTGTCCCGTTGCAAATGTGTACGCCTCGCACCCTTGTTCAGGCCACTCAGAGTGTAGTAGGCGCATGACAGGCCCATCAATGGCTCGTCACCAGATCACGCAATCAGTCTTGCTGCCAGCCAATCCTGCTGACTGAGAAATGGTTCGCTTTCACTTGCTTGTGCACCTGTCACGTTTGTTGTTCCTTGCTGTTTCCATGCTCGTGTGTGTCAGGATTGGCCGCGTTACCGTCAGGCCCGGCGGGAGCTGCACGAGGCGGAGGCACCCGCCGACCTGCTGGCAGTGCTGCCCAGCTGGAGACTCATGCACGCGTGAGTGAGGCGGCATGGGGAAGGGGTACACTGCCTGCTGCTCGTGCAGACTGTTGCTGCAGGGAGGAAGGGGTACATGGCGTGCTACGCGCAGACTGTTGTTTTTCAAAGCTGGTTGCATGCGGACTGGATTGTCTGTGGCTGCCAGCAGCAGGGGGCTGACGCATTTGCAAAGTTGATAGGAAAGAGGCCTTTGCTTGCGTGCAACATGATGAAGTCAAACATGCGTGCAAACTTTCTACATCCTTAGGGCTGTGGCATGTGATGGGAGTGCAAAAGAGTCCTGTGTACAGGGGCCTATGAAGTACCCCCGCCGTGTGCCTGTTGCCTACTGTGTGGCAAACGGCTTCATGCCGAGCTCTATGTGTAGCTCAGCTCAAGCGACCTGAATGTGTTGTCAATCATGTGGCAACTCTGTCAGTGCTCTGGGTCAAAGGCAGTTGGCAAATGCCTGTCGGCACATGTCTTACAGGGCCTCTAGTGCAAGCAGGACTGTTGAGCACCGGTGCCACTTATGCCACTCGTGTCTTGCGACATGATGCGCAGGGTGTACGCGGAAGTGTATGACCACGAGCTGGAGCGCAGCACAGCCACGCCAGAGGCAGCGGTGGCTGATGCCGCGGCACCGCCCAGCCCGCTGGCGCACCTCTACCCCAAGCCCAAGGGCAAACAAGCCGAACCAAGAGGAGTTGGCACCACAACCACCGCTTCACAATGATGTGCAGTCTCTTGCAATGCCAGGTGTTTCTCACGGCCACCCATCCGTCTGTTACTTACAAGGAGGAAGGTCTATTACTTACAAGGAGGGAGTGCACACCATGAAGCACGTCCAACGCAAACATCAACTGTCTACGCAAATTGCACACATTTCTCCCAGTAAAGGGGAATCTGACCGTGTCAGCAAGGGGAGGTGAGGCCCTTGTGGCCATCACCCCACAGAACGCCTTCCGAAAGCATCCCCGTTAGCCATATAAATGGACTGGATTGAATGATTGTCAGGGTCAAGGTCAGCGCAAGTGAAGTGAAATGGCAACCCTCACAATGTCAACTGTTGATAGCGAATTCCAGTCATTTAAGCGGCATTTTTTGCCATATGACGTTACTTCATGGCCCATTTAAGGACATGCCACACTGAAGCGATCACCCGAAGTGGAATTGGCATATCAA
>QAXH01006360.1:0-17802 GCA_004335635.1 Chloromonas sp. AAM2
GTGGCAAGAGGTGTGGTGGCAGGGAGTGTGGTGGCAGGGGGTGTGGTGGCAGGGGGTGTGGTGGCAGGAGGTGTGGTGGCAGGAGGTGTGGTGGCAGGGGGTGTGCCGGCTCAAGCTACGGCTTGTGTGAAGGAAGCTGGGCTTGGGTCTTGGGCGTGGACTGGTAGCAATTTATGGGTAACAGCGACCACGGTGACACCATACGTGCTGTATCAGTTCACGCAAGGAGGGTATTGGGCCGGACTGCAGCAATCAGGGAAGGCAACATCTCATATCGATTTGTACAATCATGCAGGTGGCGCCTAACAGTTGCCATGTTGGTTTGTTTGGACTGTTCAGGTTCACCGTGGACTGCTTTGGCCCCGGGGCCGCCCGGGTCAAGGGAGGCAACGGCATCTGGATCCTCACGCACTTTCACGCCGACCATTACAAGTAGGGGTTAAGCAGGGGGTCGGGCTAGAGCTTGGGGGGTATTAATTGAATTTGCAGGTTGGGTGTATCGATCTGAAGGCTAAGCAGGGGGTCGGGCTTGAGCTTGGGTTGATCAATTGAATTTGCAGGTTGGGTCAATCGATCCGGTCATGCCTGAGTCGGTAAGGACTGGACCAGTCCTGACAGGCTAAACCACGCTCGTGGTCACTGCAAATCGATGGTTGATGATTGTTGATTCATACAGGAACGCTGTGTATAGTTGCTTGGTTCCAATCCATTCAGCAGTTACATATACAGTGTCGTATCACACATGTTTATGTCAGAAAAGTTTGTTTGTTGATGTGCACACCTGTTTATATCAGAAAAGCCACAACACAGGACACGGATTGGGGTGGGATGGGCACCGCCCTGACCTTCTCTGAGCAAGAAAGCAAAACGAAGGAAGCGAGGCGGAGACGGTGTGCAGAGTGGGATGGGCGCCACCCTGACCTGCGCTGACCAGGTGACGAGGCGAATATGGAGTGTGCTTTGCGCCTGCTCTGCAGGGGCCTGACCCGTCACTTTGCGCGCGGCACGGTGCTGTGCTCACACGTCACAGGAAGGCTTGTGGAGACAAAACTCAAGGTAGGCAGGCCATCACCGCGGCCTTGAGCATTGGGCCCAAAGCAAACTGCACAAAACTGAGCTCACACTGGAGCGGTAACAGAGCTAATGCCGAGACAGCAGGACAGGCAGACACACACTCCAAATGGTTCCACCCATGACGAGGCATTGAGATAAAGACGTATGAAATACGGAAGCATCCGTAAAACTTGTACAATGTCGCGCCTCACGTCCCCTAGCAAAGCTCTGCAAGCTATTCCCCTGAACCTCACACATACCCTCTGTTGAAGCATGTCTAATCATACGAACAACCGAAATGGCCCATGACAAGGCGGTATTGGCAAAGCACTGCCAAAAGCTGCAGCTATAAGCTAAAAGCTGCATTACACTCATACCCTGTATCCTGTGACCCGCAGCTCCCCCCCACCAAGCTCCAGCTCCTGCCCCTGAACAAACCCACCCTTGTGGATGGGGTTGAGATCACGCTGGTGGACGCCAATCACTGCCCCGGCGCCGCCATGGTCATCGCCTACCCGCCCGGCAGACCGCCTGTGCTGCACACCGGAGACTGCAGGTGCGGTGGGATGGCGCCTGTCCCATTTTCTGACGCGTGACTAGCTTGGAGGACATTGGTGTGGATGTGCTCATCACTCATTGACAGCTAGGCTTTTCTCAAAGCCGGAGAAGTGCCTGGCAACCAGCAGGCCTTCGTATCTGCAAGTAACGCTGCGCCTTCCTAACACCAAGCAGTAGTCTGACACACACTACAGCATGTATTTGTCCGAGATCAAGAAGCAGAGAAAAACAATCAAGATGTTATGGGTGAAGAGGCACTTGAACCCCCTTCTTCAACCAAGCGGTGGTGTGCCTGCTAACCGACCTCGCCCTGCTCTCTTGCAGGCTCAGCCGTGAGATGCAGTCGCACCCCTCCCTTCAGGCCCTGAGGGGCAGGGGGGCGGTGCTGGTACTGGACACCACGTACTGCGACCCACAGGTCAGTGCAGCAGCATCACCGCTGCTATGCCATACTTGAAGAGGACATGAAGGTCTACACGACCCGCAGGATTGTCAGGCGCGTAATTTTTGGAGAGATATTGCAGTACCGTGGGTTGAACAATGAAAAGCCATGCAATGGTGATGATAATGACGACCCGCACACCGTCAGTACATGGTGCGCCGTAAGTCTTCATCAATCAGAACTGAAAGGTGAAGCAGGCGGCACTGGGTTGTTGTTTGGGCTTGCCTATCCTGCTATTGGAACGGCTGTCAAAGGCAGGGAGGTCAAGCTTTTTGGACAAGGGTCGTGAACCTGAACGATCATACACGAAGGGGGTGGACTTCACGATGCTGATGATGAAATCCATTGACGGGTAATAGAGTCTCAAGGGGTTCAATGCTGTGCAGTAGTCATGCACATGGAGCCTTTGGCATACATTGAGGCCACATCCATTTACTTTGATTGCCCCCATTGTGCAGTACTGTTTTCCCAGCCAGCAGGAGACGCTTGACTACACACTGAGTGCCGTGAAGAGCGAACTGTTCAACCCACGCGCGCTCTTCGTGTTTGGAACGTACACCATTGGCAAGGAGCGCCTGTTCCTTGAGGTGAGCGGGGATTGCACCCTGGATGGAGTCATTTGTGGCGATTTGCTTTGCACAGGCAAATGGCAGGGCAGAAAATGGCAGGGAAAAAGGGGAGGGAGGGGTGGGAAAGGAGCGAGCGCGTGGGGGAGTTGAGGCCATACAGAGACCTCTCCCAGGTCTACAGCAGTCATCACATTGGCAATCGTAGGGCGTACCGAGCACGCCTACAGCAAACAATGGCCAAGCACCACAGCACTACTCCTCGTCAGCACCACCAGCGCAAAAGTAAATCATGATCACCGGGACGAAGACAGAGGCTGGAGTTGGGAATTCTGTTGCTTCCGGTCATAGTGTCGTCGTGCCGAGTCCATCCGTGAGATGGCCGAGCAAACTGGTCATGCTCCAGTAAACAGACATAAACTCGTGTACAGATATATTATACTGATTATTATCATGCATATGATTATTTTTGTTATTATTATCATCATTATTATCATCACACAATTGTCTTGAGTTTTCATGGCTCCAGTAGTACAGTACAAGCTCTCCGGTGCGAGGTATGAACGTCATGCCAAATACCTTGTGGAGGCGGGCAGGCTTGTGCTGATGAGGGGAAGAGTGCTGCATGCCCCCAGGTGGCGCATGCCCTTCAGAAGAAGGTGTATGTGAGCAAGGACAAGATGGCTGTGCTGCAGTGCTGCAACCTCAGCCAACCGTACATGCAACTGCTAACCACCAACCACCTGGAGGCCAACTTCCATGCGGTGAGAAACAGCACGCCGTGTCAAGGTCTAAGGCTGTTGGCTAGGAACTTTGTAGTAGGTTGAAGTATATAACAATACTCAGATACTCAGGACTGACACTTAGCACTGGTCTTGTCAGGTCAAAGAGTATAATGAGATTCCAGCGCAAGGGGAACCCATGCACCAAGCATACAGCCAGCAAAGAGATGAATAAAGCAAAGCGAAACCGAAAATTTGAATTGACGGTGATCGGAAGCAGTGCCTGCCCACAGCCTGCCTGTCATGGCAGGGTCACGCTGGCTACCTCTGCATGTCTGACTGCACCCAGTTTACGTTGCCCTACTCCACCCTATGCAACCCTACCCTACCCTACCCTACCCTACCCTCAGGTGCCACTTCAGAAGGTGAACCTCGAGGGCCTGGCCGCCATCCTCCAGGGGTACAAGGGCCGCTACAACACAGTCATCGGCATACAGGTGAACGCCTTGTATAAGCAGTTGGTGTTGCTGGCGGGTTTTCGTCAGTTTCTTGTAGGTGTTTTTGCACCATCTTGGGCAACTGTCTGCCTGGCCTTGGATGCCCTTCTGGGGCCCTTGTACACCGCCGTTGGTCTGCGCATTCTCCCAGTCAAGTCAGCTCCCCTCGCCTGTGAGACACATAACGATGGGTAGAAGCTGCCCATGACAAGGGTTACTGTGAACAGCAGTGAAAAGGTGTCTGTTGCCTGCTGAGTTTACTGACAGAGGTCAGCGTTCATACTGCTTGTCCCGTGTTTGGCCCTGCAGCCTACTGGCTGGGCCATGCAGCGCCAGAGCAAGAAGGGCAGCTGTGGCAGGCGCGTGCAGAAGGGAACCATCATCATGCACTCAGTGAGTGGGGCTAGGCCTAGGGTTGGAGTGAGAGATCGACTGAGAGTGACGGCTTCCCAGAAGTAGCAGAGAATGCTTCTCTAGGGTTGGAGGGTAAAGTTGGACTAGGGTGGCGCTAGAGTACACATGAACAACGGCAGCCGGCTGGGATGGAGACGGGTTTGTACGTGCAGCATGCATGTTATCGGAAAGCTCAATCCCCAGGGTCCCTATTTCAGGCATGTAGACATCCTCGTTGTGGTTGACTTGCTTTTCAAACCAACTAGTGTTCCGCTGCCTGTCCGGCTTTGTCCGCCTTGTTTTGCTGTTTTGGTCAGGACGGTGTGAATCATGTTCCATGTCTGTGGCAGCTTCACTGATGCAACTACACTTGCTGGTTTCCCATGCATTGAACCCTCCCACATTGTTGAACCCTTCTTGCCTGCCTGCTTGTCAGCTCGCTTGTCTGCCTGTGTATCTGCCTGCCTGGCTGTCTTCCAGGTTCCCTACAGCGAGCACTCGAGTTTCAGGGAGCTGCATGAGTTTTGCACGTGGCTCCAGCCCTCCATCGTCATGCCGTCTGTTGGAAACGACTCAGGGGAGGCACGTGATAAGATGCTTTCCCTGCTGCAGCAGCCGCTGCCAGCAGCCATGGGCGGTGCAGCTGTAACTAACACCAGGCCTATCACCAGCTACATGCAGCCTGCTACTACTAAGGCTACGGGCGACAATCTTACAGCTACATTGGGTGTGGCAGGTGGTACAACTTCTGCAGCTGCTCCTGTTGCTGCTGCTGGGACTGGCTTGGCTGGAACTGCAGCTGGTGCTGGTGCTGGTGCTGGTGCTGGTGCTGGCTTGGCTGGAACTGCAGCTGGTGCTGGTGCTGGTGTGGCAGGAGCAGCTGCTAGTTTGGCTCGAGGTGCAGCCACTGTTCATGCTGTCTGTGCGCAATCCATTGCCGAATCAGGCACGCCCAGATCTCAGTCAGTCACAGCAGCACACTTGTGTGCCCCAGACGCGGGCAAAGCACTGCAGGGGCGAGCCAGTCAGCACCTGATTAACGGTAACCATGAGAGCACGTGTCAAAATCAGTTTGAGTCGAGAGGCAATGGCTTGCCGGGATTGAACGTGCACCAAACAAGCAGCAAGCGTACCCCTGGCTTGCTAGCGGCTCCCAGCGCCCAGCCTGCCAAGTTTGCCAAATGGGCTTAATGAATGATGCGTGTGAAGGGGAGGGCTGTGAGGGAGGGCTGCGCTGTAGTCTGGTCTGATAACCAGCCAACTGGGGTGATGTGTGTATATGTGTACAGTATCAGGCCTAACTGTTGGATATATCCCACGGCGGGTACGGCTTATCCTGGTACTGTCACAGTATGGGTAAGAATACATACAGCTGTGAAAACGTTACAGCGCAACTGCTTACATGATGGGTCAGCTCAGTGAGAAAACGGATAAAAGCAATGTCACAGCACCTAGCACACTGCTCACAGTCTGTAGAGAGTGTGTTGGTCACATTGATGCGTGTTGGTAGATGATGATGCACTGCCAGTACTGGGACAGACTGCCAAACACTGACATGTCACAACCCTGCCTAAACTCAACCGTTCAAAGCGTCTTTGCTTACTGCTGAGATGCAAAACGGTAAAACCGTCAACCAAAGTGATGCACGCTGCATCTCCCTGCTGTTGTGTCAAAACTGCTATGGTACAGTGCCAGAACTGGGAGAGATTGCATATTACTGGGACAGACCTGGTGGCTGGACTGGGACTACTAGGACAGCTGGTTAGCCTCCCACAATTCCCAGAGAGATTTGCTGTCTACAGTGAAGTGCTCAAGGGTGAACTGGTGCTTGCGCTTGGAGCAATACTTCACTGGCTTCCCTGATGGCTTGCCAGACCCCCGTGCAGTGTTGAAACTGATCATGGTGTTGCTGTCCGTGTTGCATGCTGGCCATTTGGCTGTGCCTGTGCTGTGTGTGGCCAGGACCTTGCCTCCAGTTGTGCAGACGAAGCTGCCCGTCTTGCTGCTGCTGGCCCCTGCACGCATCTGGACCCAGAACGCGCACTCATTTCACGCAGAGTGCGCAACACAGACACTCTGCACGATATATGTACACAACTCATGACTCTGCTGTGTTGTGTGCGGAGACCCTGGATTTCTTCTTCATGCCTAGGTGTAAATGTCCGCATGTGCTGCTTTACAGGCACCTGGCCCCTCCGGCTCCCACCGTACGCGGCGGGCAGCCTGGCAGAGACAGAATTGTGTTGGATCCTTAGCTCCACTTGGGCGTGTGTGTCGCCGCAAACATGGCTGACCGGTGCGACGGCAGTGCTGATGCCGTGGTACTTGTGCTTCAGTATCAATTCAAAACGTTATGCTCAACCCAACTGCTTACTTGCCAAGGAGTGCTCGATCACAGCAAAAACTGTGCCCCACTGTGTGCCCCTGTGTGCCCCACTGACCCCCGCAACTCCTCCGTCAAAGTCCGGACATCCTTTCTACTTGTGACCGATCGTGGCACTGATGGCAGGTGGGCGTTGGCAGTTTTGAGCTTGAACACTGCACAATGACGGGGCGTCGTCCTTTCATTTCATACAACACGTACTGTTTAACAACACCAGGCTGCACCACACTGCAGCATTCCTAAACAAACAGGTCTCAAGATATCGTGTGTGTCATGTACACTGATGCTGATTTTACAACTGCTTGACCTCAAGGCCAGCAAATGCGCACTACCAACACGTTTCTGCCCTGTGGAATCAACGGCTCTGGGCAGCACAGCAAAGACCAGAAGTGTGAGGAACAGCACCTGCTTACGTAATCCTTGCCATCCGCCTGTACTTGGTGCTTCACACCATGATGGTTCAATGCCTGCCTTTATACCGGTGGCCCACTAGCAAGACACAGCAACAAAGCGCTGAAATCTCAAGCAACAAGACGCAACATCCTGCAATTAAGATTACACATATGCTCACTCTGGCATTGCCCTTTTTGCACTCAGTCATCACGAGCCCCAGCGACCACATCAACCACCACAGACACGAGCACGGCAACTCCAAGCTGGCTGACTGTGTAAGCCAGTCAACATGGGATCCCTCCCTCTCCCCCTTGATATCTCTCGCCACCTCTGTATACCACTGTGTCTGTACAGACTGTTCGGCCAGTTGATGTGGCACTCTCTACTACCGTTTCAAGTTTGCCATTGCCATCAAACCAGGAAAGGATGTATGTATCATTCAAGTTTGCCATTGCCATCAAACCAGGGAAAGGATGTATGTATCATTGAAGGTGGAGGTGAAGGGCACCCAGCCCCCATGCAGCAAGAGTCGAGCACTAACCCTCGCTCCAGCACCAGCCGCACTCAGCAGCGGGATAATGACTGCCGCATTGCGTGCTGCAGGCTTTGCACTCTCATTGCTCATCTCAGGCCGCACCCACGCCTTATTCGCGACATCGTAGAGAACTGCATCGTCCAGGACCTGAGCAGGCAGGTGGGCAAGGACAACAGAGCAAGTGCTGTCACAAATAATTAACAGTTTTCTGTCTCTGAAAATGTGACAATGTGACAATGTGACAATGACCTGACTGAACTGGTTGGCAACACTCCCATGGTCTACCTCAACCGTGTAACATCTTTTTTTAGCAACCATGCATTTTTTAGCAACCATGCTTAGGACTTTCCTTTTTCATGTGTGTGTGAATCATGTCCAGTGTGAATGATGTCACAGTATCAAACGTTACCGGTACCTGTTGAAAGTGTTCGGTAACTATTGAATGCTACAAGCGCAGTACTGGACAAGTTTGATGAAAAACATTGATTCCTCCGCCCTGAGCATGTTTCGTGCCTCCAAGTGGCCCTCCTTCGAGCGCACCTGCAGCCCGCCTCCGCCTGACTGCTCATCCTTGTAGTACGCGCCTGTAAATGAACACGCAACCAACTAGTGAGTGTCCCAGCTTGGACTTCGTGTGACCACCATCAAGGGCGCATCACGGCGTGACACCAAGGGCATGCGCGCCATGGCTGAGAATTGAGAGGCTTGACAGGCTGAACGTCTTCTACTTTGAGAGTGTGTTATGTGCATGTGACATGAACAGAATAAAAGATATGGTTTAGGAGTGTGGGGTGCCACACTTGGCACAAGGTGGTTATTGTCAGTTACGGCAACACAGGCTCCGGTTAGTTATGTAAACACTAGCTGGCAGAACCTTGGGGTTAGCTCTCACCGCCCATATAGAGAATGTATTTGCCGTCCGGGAGAGCAGCGGCTGTGTGGGAGCAGCGTGCATGGGGCGCCACGCCAGAAACGTCCACCTTGTGCCACACGTGACTGCTCAGGTCCAGTTCATAAAGGTCACCCATCTGCGCACAGCGGCAGACCAACATCGCCAGTTCTGACCCGGACTGCTTATCAGGTCCCACTCCTGAGTTACTTGAAACTGAGATTGAAATTGAAGCAACGCGTACTGCGATCTTATAAAGGGTCCACTCCACCTACCAATGCGCAATGCATGAAGGCGAGATTGCATACACCATCTATGACCCGTGTGTCTGTTACTGTAACATAACACAGCTTGAGGTCACAATCCATGCCATTCATAATCATGCCTATACAAAAACCCGCATCCTGTTGATGCCACGTGAACCATACGCAGCATGTACTGCATGTACTGCACGTACTGCACGTACTGCTTGTCTCACCATGGGCCCATGCTGGGGCGCCCCCCCGTACAGGACCAGCTTGTCTGCTCCCGGCACAAACGTTAGACTGTGCAGCCCTCGGCTCGGGGGAACGTCACCGGTCACTGGAGCCTGTCAAATGAAGCAAACAAAGAGTGATGTAATATACCAGGGGGCATGATACACATACGCGCACAAAAGTCGTTACTATGGGCTTGGAAAAACATCACCAGTCACTGCACCCTGTGGCACGAGCCAGGAAGGGAGATAGATAGAAATGCACTGAGCACGAGCGCTGGCAAGCCAAGCAGAAGACGTGGCTGGTGCCGTCCTGACAAAAAGCAACAGAAGGAAACGTCAAGAACAGAAAATGCAAGAAAGCACAAGTGAATTAGCGGGGAGGAGTAAAAAATCAAGAGGCTTGAGAGTAACGACTGGCAGAAACAAGTCAGGCAGCCAAACTGTTACTTCAAGCACACCTTGGACAAGGTCACACTGTCTGGATCTGTAACGTCCATGACCAGCACGTGGTCTGAGCAGCGGTGATGGTGAATGTAGACACAGGTGCCGACTGCGACTGCCTGGAACCTGCAGCGGCGCAGTGCGACGTACCCATTGCATGTGCTCGTGAATGTGGCATGTGTGCATGTGTGTAGTTGTGCATTTGGCATGTGTGCATAACATGCACCCTGTAATTGATTGTATCGTGCAGCTGGGTGAACGGGTGGGCAGGCAGTTGACACTCTGTGGCCTCTTGCTCAGCAAAGACCAGGTTGACGTGTGATTGTACCCGGATTTGCACACGTGGTGTGCATGCAATCACCCCGATGGTAAGGCGAACAGCTTGTAAGCGTACAAGAGATTGTATACAAGACATGAACCTCTGTCTGCACAGTTGCCCCGGGCTGCATGCAAAGCATGACAGGTGCAGCAACTGAAATAAACGCTCCGCCATGCACTGCATGGTGCAAATGAAATGATGGCCACATCAGGGCTCACCGAGATATGCGCGGCAACTTCTCCCCGGCTGGTATAACCTGCGTCCATGCATATGTTCGCGTATCCAACCGCCAGATGTCATCCAGAAACTGATCCTCGCCACCTGAACAACAAACAGCGATGCCAACAGGGTGAAACTTGAGGAATTGGGGCCATGACCCTGATGGCTGCCAAAGGCTGGCAAGACAGTACCGGGACCTGCCAGTCTGACAGCTGCCAAAGGCTAAGCAAGGCTTGCTTAGCTTAGCGCTCGGTGCGTGTTGGGGCCCTGGTTGGCTGCACCCACCCTCCTCCACCCGATGTACATCCACTGCGCTTCATGATAATATCAACCGAAACAACAACACTAACAAGCGCACACAACGAATGCTCCTCTCACCGGCCTGCGGGTGCCATCCCCCAATGACGTACACAAAATGGCCCACTGCCACGGCCTGGTGCGCCATGCGAGGCTGCAAAGTAGATGGACAGATAGGCAGAGACAGGTAGATAGATAGGTAGGTAGATAGGTACATAGATGGACGGATAGAGGAACAGACACACAGACAGACAGACACAGACAGGCAGACAGGGAAAGGGCAGTAATCTTCACGTGAAAAAGAATGTAAGCGAGCAGGATTCCAAGGGTACGTGCAGTTTAGTGTCACACACTTACAGGCGGTTTGGTGTCCCCACTGTACTGCACAGCCTCCCACCTCCCCTCAGCCGCGTCAAACCCCCACGCATCCATCACTTCATGCCGTGTGAAGGGCTGCTCAGGCCCTGCGGCCGAAGGCTGCTCCACGTAGCCTCCGATGATTAGGGCGGAGTGGGGGAGACCGGGCGGCAGGGCGGTGCCGGCAGCCGCTGAACGACCCAGGTCAGGACGTTGGCTGGCAGGGGTGGCAACCTCCTGTGCAGCATGCATCGGTCAATGACCAAACATTGCGAAAATTCAAAATCAAGCATTCGCTAGAAAATCAAGGGAGATGGTGGGGATGGAGTTCATGCAGTCAGACAAATAATTTGTTCACACAGTGAGGCACATGAAGCGAATGTCGTGTAGCATGGGGGTGCGTAGAATGGTGCGCATTGCCTGGTCCTTGTCCAGTGTTGGGTCTTCGGTGGTCCGCTTCTTACTTTTTATTATGCGAATGTGCCACCCATACTTGGTCCATCACCATGATACAACAAGGATTAGTAACGTGTCAGCAGTACTGTTAACAGCATTCAGGTGTGTATGTATGCATTCGCTTTCTGTTTCAACCAATGGCGTAACATGCACAGAGCGACGTGTTCACGACAAGCTGCCCTGAACTGAATGCATGATGCATGCCAGTAATCCGACTACTAGTCGCATAGTCACCCTAGTAATAAGTCAGTCACTCTTGTCATGCTGCTGAGCGTTACCTGGATTGTCAGTGTGGCCATTGTGCGGCAGCGATTGATTGACCGGTACAAGGACAACGGAAGGACGTGCCTTTTCGGGCAGGCGCCAAGTGGCTGTTGGTTCAAGTGGCGCGAGACTGCCATCTGGCAAGCGATGTCCCTGTCAAACTGAGGTGGGCGTTACGCGGTCGGAGGGTTCCAAGACGTGGGCGTTACCAGACTTGCCAAACACGTGCAAATCTCCTCACACAAATGACATCAAATGGCTTCGTCTTCTTCTTTGCTGCTGCTCCGTCAACAGTGAGGCTTTGGCACCGCAGAAGACGAGTTACACTTGCTGCCAGCCAAGGTTCCACCCACACATGTGTCACCAGCCAAAGCTCTACACACCCTATGCATGACATGCGACAGCAGATGGCTCAGACCAGAACGAGCTTTACTGTTAGAGCCGATTGCAACTGCAGTGCCCACACACTTCAAAGTTGTGTAAGACTGCCTGGCGTATATCTGACTGTAAATCACAATTTTTATCCCATGGCCGTCGCATCCCCGTTGAATGTGAAACCACTCTCCACCTCATCGGGATCTCTGTTCCGTTTACTGCTGCTGCTGCTGCTGCAGCTGATGATGATGGCTAACGGGATGCTTTCGGAAGGCGTTCTGTGGGGTGACGGCCACAAGGGCCTCACCACCCCTTGCTGACACGGTCAGATTCCCCTTTACTAGGAGAAACTTTTGCAATTTGCGCAAGTAGTTGGTACTTGCGTTGGACGTGCTTCCTGGTGTGCACTCCCTCCTTGTAAGACTGCCATTTCAGTGTCTCGTCACAAGACTGAGTTTGTGTTGTGTCTTTTCTCCATCATGCGTTGCACTGGGATATTACACACTCTATCAGTATAGCGACTGGACAGACCCTGGAATGCATGGTGGCCATGACAAGGACCTCGAGTTCATGCAGTGCATGTGTAGCAATGTGCACAAAAAAAGAAGTTTCTTTTGGCCGGGTGATTCTTTTGACTCATCACGGTGTCAGTCCCAAAACTGTCCCAAACTTCTTTTTTTTTGCTCATGACTGTTTGGGTTCCAACGCATCTGACACTCTGTCCAGTTGCATGTGAATTTGAAGCAAGGAGACTTTGCCTTTTTCTTCGTTTGTTGCGCACAAGTCAAGTTGTTGTGAATACAAATGTACTGCCCATGGTGTTGAGGATTTGGCAGGAGTGTTGCTGCGCTCTCGTCTGTGTGCTGACAAAAGGGTGTTGGTGGCCAAGGCAAGGAAAGGCTAGCACTAGTAGGATACCGGTGGGATACGTTAAGCTGTGAGCATGATGCACACACAGCTGCCACATGTCAGTGAGCAGGCAGATTATTCAAGGCAGTTGTTTTGAACGCAGATGAGCAACCCTGCTTCTTTTTGGAGGCATTCTTACATCAGGCAAACCGACACAGGGGTCGGGATGTATACCGCCCTGACCTACCCTGAGCAAGGAATGATGAAACTCACAGCTTCTGCTCGTAACAGAGACATGCCAATCATGTCTGACCGGATTTGGTGTTGCGATAACAAGCACAAAGCTTGCAGACTCGGTCATGATGCAGTGAGCACACGCAGTGCTTGTTACCACATGCACCAGGTACCACTGCTAAATCTATAATGATAGATTACATCGGGGGGCTCACATGCACCAGGCGAGCGTCAGCAAGCCATGCAAGAGACGAGACTGGGTACCGTCCTGACCAACTGTGAGCAACAGAAGGCCGCGTTGAGGCGTAACGTGAGCAGAAGTCACCAGCCTCAGCACTGAGCGGAGGGGCAGGCTCAAAGAAGGCCTGCTTCCACAATCCTCAAGGTGTCACTTGACAACAGAGCAAGGTGCTCACTGAGTCAAGACACTCTTCAGACAAACCCCGTGCCCACTTACTCAACAATCAATGCAGCCATCAAGCAGACGTCTGCTCACCTTTAAACCATCACGGCCATGCATAAAGCATACACAAGTCCTGCAAGTGCAACTAGAAGATTTGCTACAGTCAGAGACCGTTATTCTTGGAACGGGTCAGCCAGGTACTCTCACTTCGCTTAGCGGGACACTCAATGCAGCCTATCACTGAGTGTCAGGGACTTGAGTAGGCACTACATGTCAAAGCTGTGTGGTTGGGCCGAGTGATTTGCAGAATTCGAAGCCTGGCATTTACCAACAGTTTATGAGCGAGTGCATAATCGCAATGGAGCACATGAGCAAGACACCAAGCCCTTTGCCAAATGCATGCAACAAAACACGCAAGGAAAAACACATGCAGGCTTGGAGAAACATGGCCCATGATGGTTAGAGAACATGCTGCCACACCAACTTTGACGACCATGCACTCACAAAGGCGTAAGTGCATGCCACACGCAAAGGAAAGAGCCCATGCAGCCTACTAATGGTGAAGGAACCTAGGTACAGCAATCAGGCAGTCAGGAAAGAAATTGCCATACGTTGAAAATCATCCACACCTCGTGCCACTGACGCACGCCACTCATGAGCTCACCGTGCTGCAAGCATTGACACTTTGATGTGCATAACATCAGGCGGCTTGCTGGCATTCCGGTACACCGCAAATATGGGCTCTTAATAACGAGAACTTATCATAATCAAGATAGGAAAGGCATCATTGAAAGGTGTCAAAAGCATCTTACTCATTATTATACTTTGCCATTTCAGCAATTTGTTGATGGTTAGTCACAGAAGCCCAGGTTTCAGAGCCATTCGGGACAGCTGGCGATGGCTCCAAGTTGCACTAGTCGGCAAAGGCTGCACAACACTGCAGTCCAAGGCAGCAAACGGCAGCTCAACCTTCAGTTGCCTGCAAACAGCAGGAGTTACTCAGGGTGCCCCATGCAGATTGCACCCAAGTCAATAAACGCTTTCTAATGTTTGTAACCAAACTTTTCGAATCGACCTTGTCATTTACAGATAAGTTAGGCTCGCAAAGCCACACGCATTCGCCTCAGTAAAATAGGGTTGACACAGTAACTTATCTACAGAATCTCAAAGCAGCGCTCTCAAAACGATGCTGCCCACATTTCTCCTTGGCTAAGCTCAGTTTCCGATGCAAGTTCGTAGCTAAATCCAGAGAATAGTCGAGCAGGTGATTGATTGCGGTTGCGGCTCAACACAACCTTCCACCTCATACGACTTGTTTGAAAACCGAAACTTGTTTTTTTGTTTCTGGCCTGCTAAAGCACTGGTAAAGGCCCAATCAAATTCAAACCAAGGTCTTAATCATGTTATCTACTCCCATCTACCATAATTGTATCCGATACTATCAACTGCAACCTGCATACCGCTCACCGATCATCTAATTGTAACGTTCATTGCATTGATCAAGCCAAAGTATACATTCACCATTATAGATAAAGGCAAAGCAGACTCAAGCAGGGAACATCAGTACCTGCAAGACTTAATAAAGGTCCGTGATGATCCGTTAGAAGCATTGTGTAACAAGCACTTTCTGGCTGACAGGCTTGCTTGTACCTGCTGCTTCAGCCTTGCATGAGAACAGATGCATGTGCAAGTGGGCTGTGAGCCATAGAGCCCAGCCACATTAGGCAGCCATTTGATTTGAAAGTTTCATGATTGGGTATTGAGATCCTGCTAAAACGAGAACTTGGCGGCTCTATCTGTTGTTTGCATCTTTGCATTGTTTGCCCAGCGGCCAATCACTGCCTCATCCCTACATACCATTGCAAGGCTATTTGTCTTTAAGCGCAGTTGCCCTTCTCTTCAGGACCCTTCAAGGTTGTTGGTGGTGGCTGCCTGTCCCACCAGTACTTGTAGTTATCATAGGCAGCCTTTAGGACTGGCCTGTATCCGGGGAAAGAGTTCGCGAATGCCTTGAACAGCGGCAGCACCTGCGGTAAAACACACACACACACGAAGTCAAGTGTCAACTCTTAGCAGGCGACCGACCACGCACTGCACATGACCACACACTGCAGACAGCCATCGTCTCTGGAAGCTTTGCCCAAAGATGGCGTGCAGATGACAGTTGCTTTTCGTAACTCATCAAGCCATTCTTGTCCGGCTGCACACAATCCAAGGCTGGCCAGTGCGTCGCCTCCCGGAGCAGCATCCCGCATTATCCTGATCACCGCCTTCTCACTCACCACCACATCAAAGAATCCGACTTGGCTTTTGGTGACTCCTGGCTTGTTGCGATCGAATAAAGGCGAGATGGACAATCCTTGCTCTCGCTCCCTGTCGCCTTGCAGGAAGAACTCTTCCTCAAGCGCTGCTACCCAGCGCAAGTGAACGTCGAGGCTCTCAGCGATGTGACCCAAATCACTCAGCTTGAAGGCCATCTACGTGGTGCGATGGCATTCAAGGATTAAAAGGACACCGACTAGTTTGGATCGGAAGCCGAATCTGACTTCGCGCATAGTTTGTCGATGCACATGTGGCGTGTCCTGTCCAGATTCGACATCAGATGACGGTAGACTGATTTCATGAAAGTGGCATGCAGAACGCTGAGTGTAGCATCAGACAACAACACGATAGGGTGAACGCGAGGCCTGGCGTCGGACCTGGCACAAGCCTGCCCTGAGTGAATAAGCGTAGGATGGTGCAATCTGAGGACTTGTGAACATGCACAATCTTTCACCTGATGTGTGGCATCTTGGCCAGGCCTCACCTGTATGCTCAGTAGACGCTCTGCATCGTCTAAGGGCGCGATCACATGAGCACCTGTCACACTCATCTCCCCCCAGCGGCCCAGCAGACCGGACACTGGGCCACTGATCCCGCTTATCCTTTGATAGTCAGGACAATTCCCGGCGCTGGTTCTGCCGCTGGAGCGGTTGGGATGGCAACCACTACTTGTTGTGCTGCGAGGCTGCAAAGTGGCTGCTTGCTGCGTACTCGTTGGTTCTTGAAACGTCCGCAGAACACTGCCGAGCGCAGCATGGACGCCAGCAGTGCTTTGACGTAGCCCGTGCTTGCTCTCCGCATCAGACCAGCGAGTGTCGAGGAAGTACGAGTTGGCGAAAAGGCCAGCAGTTGCATCTGGCGCATGAGCGCATGCTTTGTCCTTGCTGCACGGCGATGGTGGTTCGGCGTGCTGTGCCGAGGTGAGCGACCAGTGGCATGCTGTGCTCGCGCCTGTGCCCACCAGAATGAGAGGACTGCACATATCTCCGTCTCCGTCCCTGTTCGTGAACATGCCATGCGCTGGGATCGGGATGCCGTACACGGTTCGCAGAGAGCGGGCGCTGCCTGACACAATTTTCCGAGCGCGCAAGCGCGTTGGCGATGTACGGGTGCCATTGGCATTGTGCGCGCTTGTGTGTGGGGATGGTGACACCGTGGGGTCGATGGTGTGTAGAACACCGTTGCTGAAGGTTAGCCCGCTCACTGAACGCAGCAAGGAACTCTGCCGTCTGCTGCTATTGAATTGGCCCACAAGAGCGAAATGGCACTTCATGTCGGTCGCCAGCACCAGGTCGATCATGTTCTGCGCGCCAGGTGACGGCATGAATCATGTAAAAGCCAGTGCACAATTTGCTTTCTCAAGACACAGTATCAAGCCATGCACGTCTTAAGTAACTATCTGGTTGTCTGCCCAAGCCGCGGACCCATCACCTTGCGCAAGCGTTCGTAGTCTAATTTATCCATGCCGTTGGCGAAGTTGAGATGCGGGGTGCGCAGCGTTGCGAAGGCAGCGGCCAGGTGGTGGTTCTCCATAGGCGCCTGCACAGCAAGTTGTGATACAGCGATCGTGTGGACCGCTTGGGAAGTGTAAGTAGCAGTAGTGTCTTGTCAGCGCCGCCACCCAGGTGCACCCGGCTTTGACAGAGCACTGCGGTGCGCAAGCCAGGACACCTGCATGGCTTGCTGGCGTTCGCATCAGCTGGGCCCCACAGTCTACAATTTGCATGTGGGCGTCCTTCTTGCCTGCATCTCACCCGATCATTGTATCGTATGGCTAGCGGATGTGCCGCGTTGATCAGGTAGTCATTGGTAACTCCCTTGTGCTCGTAGTCATGCACGACCTGAAACGCAGAGATTCACACAGCTGTTTGTCCGTCATTGGCTGTTTGCCCAGTCAGGGACGCAAACCGCAGTTGCAGAACTCGCTCAATGGTTGGTTTGGGCTTGCTGACTTGGATGAGCATGCTGAATTCCAGAGCTGACACGGTAGCCAAGCAAGCAGGCACGTTTCGAGTGCTGCACACCTACCGCAGCCAGATAGCACGACAGGAGCATGAGCGGGTCCACGTACGTGTTGACCATGCCAGTCATATGCAGCGTGACATGCAGTGTCTGAAGCACGTCCGCAGCATGAGTTGCGTTGTGGTACGGATTGCTCTTATAGCCAGCTTCGATTGTTCTCAGCCACCTGCATGCACGTGTGAAAAACTTGATGAAATGTGCGTTATTCATACGGTATGGTGGCGCGACAACGGCAGAAAGCTGCAACATCAACAACGATCAGCAAAGAAAGCAAGAGAGAAAAAGGAAGCGAGCGAGCGAGCGAGCGCGCGCGCGCGCGCGCGCGCGAGAGAGAG
>QAXH01006361.1:232-42862 GCA_004335635.1 Chloromonas sp. AAM2
TCACGGGCATGCGCCTGCATGACCGCCACGCGCACAAGAAGGAGAGGAGGCCTTGGACGGCGAGCGTGCAGTCTGCACAATTGCTTGTAATGATCGCAGGCAAGAGGGTTATCTATCAAACTTTGCAGGCATGAATTCTCTGGACAAACTACAGCTACAGATAGGATCAGTTACAGATAGGATCGATCCTGCATGGATGATTGCAAATCTACCATGCCGGAACCTTCAGGCTGGCCTGTTGGACAAAATGTCTACTGAGAGCTGGTGATAGCGATTCTTGCACGTCTGGAAGGCCCCGAGCGAGATATTGTGGCCCTGAAGCCTTTCCATAACGTTGGTTCATACCAATCATGCCGACTGGCTGACAAGAAGGATGAGGAAGCCCTGAGGCATGGGCATTCACGCATGAACGTCCGGCAAGCAGATCTTTTCCACACCTGTGCATGAGCCACTTCTCACAGGACCATTAAGAACCACATCCTCTACGCAATCCACAGTAAGATGTTACATGTGTGCTTTAGCCTGCATGCAAACTTGAGGTAAACTCGACGACAAGGGCATGGGTGATGAGATACCTTGGCCTGCTGTTGGACGACACATTCACTGCAATGTTGCAATGCCAAACAACTACCCAGATCACATCACCCAGCGGATGTTTAGGGTGCAAGCAGGTCTGGTGCTGTGCGTGCTTGCAGCACACGCCATGGCTTGCGAATGCAAACATGGTTTGTAACCATGTGCAGCTCTGGTATGTTGCAGCCATGGCATGTTGGAGTGATTCCCTGAGCCAAAGCCATCACGGTGCCAGTCCCTAAACTGTGCCCAGAACTCCTTTTTTTCTCTGCCATCCGTCTCCGGGGTTGGCACAGGGGGATCACCGGACATTCTCAGCAGAGCAATGTGTGGCACGGCCGGCAGGGCCCAAAAGCTCCACCTTCGGACTCAGCAGCAGACAGCTAGCGGGGACAGAGGTTCAGGCCCAGGCTTGGTAACGGTGCTGCAAGGTCGATGATCCAAGGAAACAGGCGACACCGTTGTCGTTTGTATTGTGTGACCGACTAGCGGGATTGTGTCAGGCAGGTCTGATGCCCTCTAGCCCACCTGTGAGCGCAGTAACGGCCAAGCCACTGGCGCCCTTGAAGGAATGACCATCAGTGAGAGCATGGGACGACGAAGGCAAGGAAGTGCAAATCGCTGATGCTGTGATTTCAGCAGCCAGCCCCGTCAACGCCTTTGGCCAGGGCTACGTAGCACACCGCCTCAGATGGCGACAACCACGTTGGCCAAGCTGCAGCTCGCGATTGAGGAGACAGAACGATACGGGGAGATGTTTCTGGAAGTTCGTGCCGAGGTGAGATGGGCCATGCAATTCCTCATGAATTCGCTGAAACCTGAACGGTTTTGCATGAATACATTGCATTCCCCAACAGCCTGCTGACGTATCCATCGCACCACATCAAGTCCTTGAGCAGTGTGATACTCAAGCATTTCGCACCAATGTTGGCCCGCATGCGGACCCGCACGTGTCCATGCATCCATGACACACACACCATGCTGCTTGTTGGTCTGCTTCCTGTACGCAGATGGTTGCCACGGACAAGCTGCGTCAGGAGGCAAGGGAGGCGCTGACGGGTGTCAAGAAGCAGCCTGTGACAAAGGATGTCCTGCTGACACGTCCAGCAGGGGTCATCATGCAAGTGGCAGTGGCCAAGGCTGTTGAATTGCTTCAGAACGGTAAGCTAACCACATCAAGCCAGGCAGCGTCTCTGTTTAGCGCTTCACATGTCAGAGAGGTGAGCCAAAAAGATCAAGCCAGGCGATGTCAAAAAGATCAAGCCAGCCAAAAAGATCACCTAGCGGGTGATAGAGGTGTTCTAGATATGCATCAGTGTAGATATCAGGTCTGTCACGTGTGCAGACTTCGTGATATCTTCTCAGTTGGGTTAAGTCGCACAGCGAAGCGGCTCCTGAGGTAGATGGTCAAGGTGTTTAGCGCAGGCACATGATGTGGCAGCAATACAGCAGAAGGTCTGTCACGTGTGGGCACCTCCTGTGATAACGCCTCAATGAGCCTGCCACCAAAGCCAGCAAGTGGGTCCGAACTCGGCTAGGTCTTGTTTCTCTTCCTTTGTTTCTAGCTTTGCCTTCTTGAACCCCAGCACTTTGACTTCTGTGTTCTTTGCACTTTGCGCCCTGAAGTTGCCTTCTGTTGCTAAGGGTTGGTTAGGACGGTATCCAGCCGCATCTGTTGCATGGCTTGCTGGCGTTCACGCTCACTGCATGTGAGCCCTCTGTATCAACAGCTAGGTCAAGCACTGGTTATGATGGCAGTTCCTTACACGTTCGACAAGAACCGCACAGTCACCTCACGAACTCTTGATTGCTTGCCCTTGCAATCGTTTGACCTGCAGACCTGACGCGCTATGAGGCACGGTTAACGGAGTTGCGCAAGGAGGAGAAACGTTTGATGGGCTTTTTGGCTGAAAAAGGCGGCGGGGGCCCACAGCGTGTGGGCCCAGCCATGCTTCAGGCCATGCTACGGCTTCAAGACTCAGAATCAAAATTGAAATGAAAAGGCTTCTGTGGCAAAACGACAACGACATGATGTCCTTGCTGCTTCAGAACTCTTACTTGGGCAACAACAACGACATGTCCACGCTGCTGCTAGTGCTGGATAGTCGACAGAATTGCGTTCCTATGTGTCGCTTTGGCAGCTTTTGCTTTCAAGCGCCAAGCATTCTTTTATCATTCTTCTACTATCTCCCCATCATTTCACGACCAGGTGGCGCGATGTGATTAGAAACAAAGCCGTTATTTGCTCAACTTTGATGGTATCTTGACTAAAATGGTAACTTGCCACCTTACTGCCCCAAGTTACAGCCCACCAGCCCCAAGTAACATGGTAACTTGCCACCTCTGTAGTAACAGAGAGTGCACTGTATCTGCGTTTACTGTTGCGCGAGCCTTGAGGCTTGTATCTATTCCGGACCTGCCAGCTTGTGGACTGGCACCAACGGCCTTTTTCCACGTTCTTCACCTTCTCTGACCCAGCTTGATGGTTGGACTTGGACCCTAGCCTAAGGACCTGATGGTTGGACATGGTAGTGATGGCTGCGGGTAGGACCTCTCGCAGTGTGTACTCGCAGCATAAAACTCGGAGATGGGTTCTCGGGTGTGACCTACATTAGGCGGCATGTGTCTAATGCCCAACGAAGCGCTGCGGCTGTCCCAGTCGGGGGGTGGAGGGCTTGGCTACCTCCCCAAGGAGGCGGGTGGCCACCTTACTGCTGGACCTCACTCCCTGCATTTGGTTCTGCTCATCTTTCAACCGTTCAATTGATAACGGATTCTTGGTTTGAACTGGTTTTTGCCAAGTTCAAGCAACAACCTGGACTTGTCGTCAAAGAATTGTTCCAGTACTGGCTTTTCTTCTGCTGGTTGATACCGTAACTCTGGTGTGCGTTGTGAAGTTGTGTGGTTGATGGCAAGGACACACTCATACTCACAATTACACCTGTCGTACCAAAGTGCGTACTTGTCACAAAATAGTCTTTACACGTTCACAAACGCACATTGCACACGTCTCTAGTGGTGACAGAGGCAGAGCCATGACAATAACATAAGACACATACAAACAAAATGCCACCAATACGCCACTGGCTATGGCAGCCTTTCAGCACTATATAAGTGACAAAAGTTGCCAGGGAGCCGAGGACTGGCTCAAGGCAAAGGTCAAACAGCCAGAGTGGTCAGCGACATCGTACACAACTGGTCGCACGTCACTAGGACAACCGAACAATTGAGACGATTACAGCAATTGATAAGCCAAGCACAAGGACATAACCAAGCATGAAGAAGGAAACGGCATGCATGCCGTCTCGCACTGCGTCACTCTTGATGGCACAGGACAGAATACACTCGCTTGGCGTCGCTGGGTTCACCGAGGTGCACCAAGATGCAGGGGCATGGCGGCGAACCGGCACCCTGTGGCATGACACGCTGAATCCCCTATGTGTCAAGCAACTGACGCCTACGTAATCTTTATTGGTTGCAAGCAGGCTGAATGAGCCAGCGAGCAAACTACGCACAGTCATGGCAAAGCTAACACAACCTTTTAATGGCGCAGCACATTGGTGAATCACACATGTTCATTAGTTAATCGGCAAGACAAGAGTGTCCAGATCTCAGTCAATTGAGCAGATGCCCAGAGGGCGCAGCATCTGCAGTGGCATTGCCGAGGCTCTCACTGCCATCTACGTGTGCAGGTCCGTACGACAATGTGACTCAATGGGTAATGTACGTGGGGTGGCAACATGTGCTTGGATCAGCACTGTAAAGCCTGGGGTTGCCAATGTTTTAGCTCCTGTCTGCATTTGCCAGTGCTGTTTGGAAAATGCAGCCATAGGGATGGCTCCTGGGCGAGATACAAAGCAGCCAACACCACAGATTGTCAATGCCTGAGGAGTGCCAGGCGTGGCACGAATATGCAACTTGTCAATCCCCCCACCTTCTGATCCACGACAAACTACCAACCACACCTTCCATAACCACGGCCCCAGCAGATCATACAATCTGATTCTGTTTCGTGGAGCTGCCTGGTTCCAATAGTGTGGAACCCATGGCAAATCTCCGTTGGAAGTAGGCCAGAATTGTCCAACCAACACAGCAAACTATTGCACACGGCGTGCAACAAACCGTCTTCACACCGCTCTCTGCCTCTCAACGCTAAAATAAAGACAAGTAAAAGGCCCTTCCGGATGAAAGACAGGCCTCGTGACACGCGTGCACTGTTCTGCCACAATGTTTGCTATCGCAATCGCCTATCACCAGAAACAACTGTTAACCGTTTCTTCCCACACTTTCCACAGCAAGGATGCACCAGCCTTAACGTGATTGCCCAACATATGTTTTATTGGCTGGGCAAGCGGTGTTTGCTGCCTACCCCTGATTTAAGAACGAGCAAATGCTTTCTTCCTTCTGCATTGCATTTATGTGGTAAACGTGCGATTGAAAGCAGCACACCCACAGTCCGACTTTTGCCGCCCACCAAAGTATGTTGACCATTCTGTATGATTCAAAACCATGCGCAAACAGTGCTGTAGCAATGATGCAGCGCTATGCCACCTTCGCCCGCAGTGTAATGTCCTGCAACTAATCTGCTACGGACCCAATAGGAAGGCAGCATCAGGCTGCCTGCATTATATTATAGGCGGCGTGCTTACCAAGCTACATAGAGATACGAAAAACGTGCTGAACGGCCCGAGCACTGACTTGCACAGCCCTGCGATTATCCGAGCCCTTGAAAAGCCATGGCTCATCGTACACAACATGAAATGCATATTCCACAAACCACCGCGCCAGGCCTCGATAGAGCACCTACAACTCCCCACCACTCGTGTTCCAGCAGCCGGCTGGTGCTTCACCTCTCACGTTACGACAGCTCAACGCAAGGGGTGGGAGTTCAGACCAGCACAACCGCCTGCCTGCGTCCCCATTAATACAAATACTAATACCAGCCAAAAGCTGCTCGCCGTCCTGATAGGCCCTTAGACCGTTGCCTGCTGCAGGCTATAACTTAAATTGAAGCTCAAGAATGTGTTTAGAACTCGTGAAATGAGAGAGCACACTACCTTCTCTTTCCTTGTTTCTATGGCGCCGCGACAAGGCATACTGTGACTGCCTTAACCTTCCGTGGCCTGTGACACTCCACACACATACACATACACAATCACACACACACACACACACACTAGGTGCCGCCTGCACCGCTCAGCTGCACCATTTCAATCATCCCTTGCTCTCTCCTGTGAGATCCCACCCCATTGACTCGTCAGATAAAAACCGCAAGGTGGCAGTTGGACCGTTGGCAAGACAACACAGCTGCAAAGCTCTCTCCTTTGCTGAGTTTAAGGGCAAAACATTCCCTGAAGCAGAGCATGTGGCTCCTTACACCCTAAGATTGCACAGCAACCTGCTGGCACGTGCTTGACGCTGGCTGATGCCTGGCCGAAGGAGTTCATAGCCAGTGGCTGAATGGGTCATGCTCATCCACGCGACTGTGTCATGGTCAACAGATCATAGTTTGCTGCCGAGACTGCTTGGGATACGCATGGCAGTATGTATGTGTCTCAGTTCTGTATGTCGCGGCTTACGCCGCGACTCAGCCTTTGGATGCTTGCCTCTGCAAGCGCTGCTTCTGCTCCGGCCAAACCTGTGTAGTGCTCAGGATCCCACGCGCACAGCGCCCTGACTTCTGCTTCCTCCACCGCATCCAACCAAGGTGGAGTGCCAGCCTTCTCAGCACATGAAATGCTTTCGTCGCCGTGCTGTTCTTCACCAGTTGACGCAGCTTCTGCTGGTACCGCTGGGTCGTTTTCTGGCTGAGGAGATTGCACACTGTCGCCCGAGTCTTGCCTGGAAAGGCTAGCCTCGGTTTCCACAGGGGGCGAAGAAGTGTGTCGCGCGTGGTTTGAGCTGGCTAACCGAGATAGGCTGAGCAGCCGTTGTTGCAAGGCAGCGCCTGGGGCGGCATGGTGTGGCTGTGGATGGATAGGCTTGAAGCTGATGGTGGGTTTGCTGGGCCCTGCTTGGATGATGCCGTACATTGGGCCACACCAGCTGCCATGGCCGCTGCCAGTACCACCACCATTGCTATCCTTGACACATTCCAGAGGTGAAGATGAAGACATGTAGGGCATCAACTGCAGTGAGCACGGGGTTGGAACAGTAGGGTTGGTGGATGGCAGCCATAGTGGGCAAGCAGCACAACCCACTGGCATCATCACCAACGCGGAACAGTAAGTGCGATAGCAGAATCCAATGCAGTGACTTTGGGACAGAATTCGCAACGGCCTGGCTTAGCCCTTGGTGCAGATCGTAGTGCAGTGGATGAGTAATAGAATGCAACAATCCTTTGCTATCTGGCACAACCGGCTCAGCATGCAGACGTCGCAAGGTGCAAAACCTCACCTCCACCAAATGCTCTTGGATGTCTGGCTCCTGTACGTCAAGAGTAGGAGTGTCACATGGTGACCGGCCGCCATGGCATGCAAAGGACGCCGAGCCCATGCTGCCATCCCCGTACATGCCTCCCCCACTCGTATGAAATGCGCTTCCACTTCCATTTGACGTCATGCCATCGTTATTGCAGTTGCTGAGATCACCCAAGTAAGTCGCTTCATCGCAGGGTTCATCCTGGCCTGTTGATGGGTCGAAGAGGGCAAAGGAAGGCGGGCAGAAAGACTCCTGTGATGATCGGTCGGGCTGTTCAGCTGCTGCTGGTGTTGATTCCATCGTTACGGACACTTGTGACGTTTCCTGGTTGTTCCTGAACACGTTTTGCGAGGCCTGTCCAGCACCTGCCAGAGGTGACAAAGGCCCAGTCGACTCAGGCTCGCCTGATATGCTGCGGACGTATTGGGAGGGGATGAGAATGGGGTCAGAGCTGCTAACCAAGCTGGCTGGCCAACCCGGCAAGCCCGATCGATGCACTGATGCACTACCAGGTTCACCCTGGCTGTCAGTTGCGATTGCATTGCGGCTTGGCCAGGATGGTCGTGCAGCCAGTAGCGCGAGCCGATTGGGTGCGCTGGTACCAAGAACAGGCGCTGAGTTGCCGGTTGGTCTGAGCTGCACTGGTGCAGCGGCTGCCCTGTCTGCTGCTGCATCTTCTGCTGCTGGTGATGGTACAGGTTGCACAGCAGAGAGCGGTACTATCCGGACGACAGCTGGCGTTGAGCTGCCTGCTGCTTGCCCGGATCGCGGAACCAACTGAGAGACTGGGCCCACCCAGTGCGGAATATACCGCTCCAAGATGCCACAGAGTGTGGGGTAGCTGAGCGGCTTTTTGACGCACTCGTCAACTCCGCAGGATAGAGCGTGGGAAGCGGCAGTGGCGCCTTCAGAAGGCGGCAAACCGCTCCTTGCAGTGCCATCGGCAGGATCGCCACCACGAAATGAAGGAGGGCTGTCGAGCAGCTCAGCTGTACAGGCTACAATGGGGATGCGACGGATGACTGGGGCTGACATAGTGCCACCCCCAGCCAGCGCTCGTGCGTCTGTGCTGCAGATGCTGAGACCATCCCACGCCCACTGCTGCTGGTGTTGCTGTGTGGTGGATGGCAAGACCGGGCTGGTTTGTGAGGTGGATGGCAAGTCACTGAACAGTGATGAATGTGGCCGTGGATGGGCAAGCATGAAGTTGGATGAAGGCCTAAACTCATTGCGTGACAGAGCCCGCATGAGCGGTGGGCTGCTGCCTCGCTGTGGGCTTCCATCCGGCACAAAGTCTGGGAAAGGTAGCGGTGGTGATGACGGCCGAGAACACGTGCGAGACCGGTCAAGGGGTGCTGATGGCCAGGATTGCATGATCGCGCTGGAGAAGTGCTCGGAACTGCCTGACTGTGGGCGTGAATGCGCATGCAACCGGTCGTGACTGCAATCTTCCAGCGGGTGGCTGATCAGGCCATGTGACCTAAGCTGTGCTGTTGCCATTCCTGTGTGGCGTTGGGCACTGCTGTCCAATGTGCAGTGGACTGGGAAGAGCGGGTGCAACAGAGGCGAATCTTGTGTGGCAGATGGGGCTGAGGTGCCCAACCGGCTGTCGCCACTGCTTATCTGGCCGCCACCGGCTTCCCACAGCCTGACCTGCTGTGTGGCCTGCCATCCATCCATGACAGGCATTTGGAGATCCTGCAAGCACACATTCAACCAACAACGATTTCAAGATCACATTGCATCGCCACGTTAGACTCAGCGACTCGATAGGATGACAACGGCAGATTGAAGTTTATGGAACAAAATCCTGAACTCACCATCAGGATGCACTCAAAGCGGCCAGGTGGGTTGTTGCATAGCTGCTCCAGGCACTCAGCGCCATTGGCAGCCTCGACAACCTCCAGTCCAGCCTTGCGGACCATGTGACCCAGGACAATGCGGTTGAGGGCCAGGTCGTCAACGACAAGGACTGCACCATGCTGAGGACCAACGGCGTGTGTGCCATGCAGTAATACATCACGTGCTGGTGTTGACCCTCTTGCTGGCGTGTTCAAGGGGGTTGCTGGGATTGCAGGGGTGGTTGTGGCTGCGGCCTGTGCAGGACAGTCAATGCCATTGCTGGTGTCCCCCTGCTCCGTCAACAGCATGAGCTTTGGCGTGACGCAATCACGGTTGTGCACCTGCGCAGAAGCACGCCAGTAAGGCATGAGCCAGGTCTGCCAGCCTGTCAGCCGTAAACGGATACTTAGGTCGTCAAAGGTCCAGCCCAGCAAATGCGTAGAGCAGCGTGAACTGCAAACGCGAAAGCCAGCTTTACGGCGCGAAAAGAGCAGTCCAATGCCCAAAAAGTCCAGCGTGTGAAGCTTTTCGAGAAGGCGAATCAAATCTTAAACTTATCACATGAGAGAGATTTAGGGCGAACTTTGCTCCGCCATTCGCCTGTGCAACATTGAGACTGGGCTTGTGAGCAGCCAAGCCTCCGGCGGTTGCCCCGCCAAGTTGCACTGAGTGCACGAACCTTGTTACACGTATGCGTCAGCCCTGCCTAGACCACGCACCTCGCAAGTGTTTACGCTGTGTGCTGTCTGTGACCATGTTCATGTGCTTGCCAGACCGGCACTCACAGTGTTTCGAGTAAGCCCAGGGGCAGCTACCTTGGTCCTTGGCCTTCCGTGGGCTGCCCTCACGCTAGCTGAGGCCTTCTCACAGGCTGCAACTGCTCAGCCGGCCACAGCCGACCTGAGCGTGTTCCCTCGCGAAGAGGTTTCGTGTTGGTCGCGATGCCTCCTCCTTCAACTCCGCCCTGTTCTGGTAGGGTGTGACTTCCGGAGTCGCGTTTCAGTGGCCTCGTCTGTGCTGCATCTGCACCGCGCGAGAAAAGAAATCGGAAGAAGAATCCGTTTATCTCGTTGCAGTTTCACATCCCCTTTGGTCGTCCCCTCTGGGCTGCGACAGCAGTTTGAGTTTGAGATTGGCTTTTACAAGATTGGAGCTGTTGTGTTGATTACTCTGCTCCTGTGTGGGGGCCTCACCCACCAGTGACGCTCCACCTTCGTGCGTTTAGAGTTTGATAGAGTCACCACAGCCGAAAGCCCTGTCAACCCAAGCATGGCATCTGTCAGCATGGCAACACCTTGTGCTTGGCATGGGCATGATACACTCTTAGGAAGTCGTGTTTGAAGCAGGTTGCTAACTAGTTGGATGACACGGGCAGACGCCTCGGAACGACATCTTCACAGCGGGACAGTTGTCATGCCATGCCGAAAGGGCGGCCACTTGACATGCACTTGACACATGGGCATTGCGGAATGCCATCAAATGAGCCTACACGTGGGTTTGATACCACCATATTTGCATGTTTGCTTGCTGCTGAGCAATGTTTGGCGGCAGCCTCGGCAGGCATGCGGAGGTAGAGCCACTAAGTGTGGCTAGGTGCGGTCGAGTTTGCTGTGATATGAATGTATTAAAACATGATATTATTACACCTGTATGACCACCTGACCACCTGTATGACGAGCGAGACACAAGCTGTGCACAATGCGTGGGTGAACATGCTGTCTCTCATGCACCGGCATGCATGGCGGAGGTAGATGCATGCGGTGTTTGTTGTGTGTGACCATGTGTTTGTTGTATGTGGCCAGGATCAGGCGGATGCAGATTCGCGTCCTGGCTCCTTAACAATCCAGCGTTGAGCACAATGAGGCACTTTTTTTACGGTTGCATCAAAGGAGTAAGGCATTTCGAAGTGCTTGCAGATCAGGTTAAGAAGCAGTGATTAGTTATTGAGTGATTCAATTGATCAGGTCAAGTGATGCGCAGCGCACTGAAGCTGTGCCGGCGAGTGCTTCAGTTGGAGAGCAACATTCAAGCAAACCACCCATTGCATGGCACACCACCACTGGCTATCATGTCTGGAGGCCGACATCATGCACAGGCTTAACATGCACTGCAGGCTGGCAGAGTAGGGATGTGGTAAGGCGGTGGACAGACTGCTACACAGGACTTCATTGATTGCCTGCCAGCCCAACGGAAAGTGGCTGGGGGTTAGGGTTACAGGTTATAGTTACAAGGAGGGAGCGCACACCAGCACATCCAACGCAAACATCAAGTGTTCGTGCAAATTGAAAAATTCTCTTTGTAAAGGGGAAACCAGCCGTGTCAGCAAGCGGTGGTGAGGCCCTTGTGGCTATCACCCCACAGAGCACCTTTCGAAAGCGCCCCGTTAGCAAAGATACTGAGATCAGCTAATCAGTTGTCAAAGGTGAACTAAATCCCAAAGAAAGCCACTCCTTAGGCGGCTCCGTCCTGTTTTGCATTGAGTTGGCCTGCCTTGCCTGCTTTGTTCCATGCGTTCATTTCGCTTTCTTGCTCAGGGTAGGCCAGGACGGTGCCCAACCCGTTCTGTGTCCTCTGACGGCTTCCCTTGTGTATATATTGAATACTCTTCTATAACTTTTGTGCAATCCACTCTCAAGATTGCACCGATCAATCAACAAAGCAACGAAAAAGTTGACGAAGTTGAATTGATTCGCAACTTGTCTCAGGAAAAAAAAGTTTGCCAGTTCTGGGACATTTTGTCTGAATAGATCTAGCCCGAGGGGTTCGAAGATCTGCCAACAGAAGTGAGAGAGAGGCTGCGCAACAAAAGGCTTCAGGCTTAGTCACGCAGCAAGTCAACGAAAAGACGGGTTGTGCCAGACTGATCAGCATGAGAACAGAGGACTGTGAAGCAGTTTCGTGGGTGTTGCTGTGCAACCAACCTTGTGCTGCGCATCTTCTGAACTTACAAAAGCACCCTCACACACATAACATGTGCTGGCAAGGCTGTGCTGCTGCTTCTGTTCCTCTCCTGTCCAGGCAATGGGCAGGTCGTTGTCCATAATCACATCCACTGTTTGGCAGGCCTGCTCAAACACGGGTGAGAATGCGGGTCATTCCATCACAAACTCACATATCACATTTCATCATGGTTGTGATAATAGGTTCTGCTATCAAAGGTTCAAGCTGGTGTCAAGTACCGTACCTTCATGGTTGTGATAATAGGTTCTGCTATCAAAGGTTCAAGCTGGTGTCAAGTACCGTACTTGACACCAGCTTGAACCTTTGATAGTGACGGTCACGGCTGTCAAGTGTTATCTTCACATGTCAGTGTAAGTGAGAGATGAACCGTCCTGCATTGTGCATCTTTCCTGCCACGTCACATACACCTTGCTTTTCTGGCTGGTGTGGACTGTGCAATGCTACTCACCATTTGCCAGATTGTTCAGGCCACTTCTGCCTCTAGCTGATGCGGCTGCATCCCCTGTCCTTCCCCATGTTCCTGTTGCTGCTGCTGTTTGCGAACGGGTGGCCGGTTAGGAAGGCTTGCCACGCTCCACAAGCCCATGTGCATTATGTTTCGTGCTGCACTGACACCCCGCTGCCACACGAAGGGCACCTCATGACCTGGAAACACACGCGAACTTTCCTCCCTTCAGTGCATTGCCTGATCTGTTGCAGGCCCCTTGGTATAAAATAGCACTATCTGCACTTACAACGAAAAACTTTACATGGTCACTAAACTAGGTTTTCAATCAGGTCTTTCTTCTGCTGAGTAGTGGGTTGCTGCTGTTATTGTATGACACGGCAGCTTGGTTAGACTGGGGTGGAGCACAAGCCAGTCCCCTTCATTGAAGAGTTGCAGTGAGAGGGGTGACCACCACCATTACTACCAAGGTGTGTCGCAATCCCCTTCACTTGTAGGTTGGGCGGGTTGGAGTCCCACCCCTCATTATAAGTTGTTTGTTGCTGTGTGGTGAATGGTAGGCGCCTTCACAGTAGTGGCCAGTGTCCATATGAAACATTGGACAAAACCGTAGCCTTGGCCACTACCAACACGCTCTAGTACTGGCTCCAGTGGCGTTCTGATACATCGTCCCAGAACTGGCAAACCTTTTTTTTGGGCCCGATCAGACAACCCTGGTTCAAGCTTTTTGTTTGTTCAAAAATCCAGTGGGCGCAGTTAACAGAACGCTTCACTTCTTCTGCAGGCCAACCCCATTTCGGCTTGCCAATGCATGTGCTGTTGAATGTTAATGCTGCCTTGCTGCTCTGTCATCAGAACACACGTTGATTGATACGTGGCTGCCACACTGCTGATTAAGGCTCAATGCATTCCGCATGAGCTGCTGGAAAAAAAAACCCACTCTCAGAAGTGGGGCATGTCATTACAGGTGCCACCCTCAGCCACAACTGGAGTAAAGCAGCACATAGCGGGAGAAATCGCACAGACTGCCGCATACCGTCGCTGAAGCCGTCTAATCGAACAGAGAGAAGCCCATGTCCTGCAGAGCAACATCGCAGCAAGCATACACACATGTCAGCGCCCTGCATGGTGCATGTCATGTGGACCAACTGCATGCCATGGCACAAAGCACCATGAAGTGCATGCTGATTGCAAAGTGCCATGCTCTCACCTCCTGCTCGGACTCCTCCTTCTTCTCCTCCTTCTTAGCAGCAGGGGCGGCGGCAGCAGCTGCACCACCGGCGGCGGGGGCAGCTGAAACCGCACCAGCAGCGGGCAGAGATGCCAGCTTGGACTTGCCCTCCTCGATGAGAGCGCTGATATCCTTGCCAGCCACCTCGCTGAGCAGCTTGGCGAGCTTCTCGCTGTCAGCCTCGACACCCACTGCGAGAAAAGGCACAACAGTTGTACCTTCGTTGATTTCCATGATCTGACGGACCATGTTTACCAATCATAACACCTGCTGAACAGCAACTTTCTACTGCACATCGGCGTACTGTGCGCTACATGGCACTGTAGCCCTATAACAAGTGCCAAAACCTGTTGCTCTTGCTCAAACCTGGCTGTTTACGAGTGTAGCCACCGAGAGACTTGCTGTGCATCAGCTGGCTGCGGGCGAATCGCTGGTACAAGTGCACTCTCTCGTTCAGCAAGCGGCTTGCACGCACCGGAGCTCAGGATCTTCTTCACGTCAGCCTCGCCAGGGGCAGCATTCCCCCCGAGCTGAGCCTGCAATTATAGCAAGAGGAAGCCAATGATTAAAACCTCACAATTCCGCCATGCAGGTGAGGCGCTGGTGTGCCCTGGAAAGACCGTCAATTTGCAACACAGGGCACTTACCAGCAGCAGAGCGGCCACGTGCTTCATTTTGAAGCAAGAAGCTGTGCACAGGGCACTTTAGGCTCAATAAGGGAAGGGACAGGTGCGGGCGAGGGCGGAGACTACATCTACCGGCCGCCCAGCAGGGGCCACGTGCGCAGTACCCTTGCATGCAGCACCAAGCCCGCCCGCAACCCTGGTTGTCGTCCTTTTGCGGTATCTTTTGCAATGGCGAAGGTTGCAAAGAAGCCCGCGGCCTTTGTCGCCAAGGGCATCACAGCCGTGGGGCGGAGCAAGACCTACAAGCGCAGGGGTGAGCATGAGCAGCCCAGCAGCCGGGCCACTAGCAAGAAAGCACTGCTGATACACGCACATTCCTGCTTTAATCATGACGCTGTCCACGCCCCCTCGGTGAATGGTTTTCCGAGATCTGTTTATTGGCCAGTCGGCACAGCATGCTCTTGGCGCCTCTTGTGCCAAGGCATGACTCTTGCAGCATGAAATAGCAGCATTAGCAGTGCAGCCGGGCTCTCTTCGCAAGCATCCTATCACGTGTACTGCGCAGGTCTTTTTGCGCTGAAGAAGAAGAACGGGGGCAAGTTTCCCGTCCATGCCAAGGTCGCCAAGCCCGCGGCTCCAGCTAGCAAGGCCCCTCGCTTCTATCCAGCTGAGGATGCGCCTGTGCCTCTCAGCCACAACGCTGTGCACAAGCCAACAAAGCTGCGCTCCAGCATCACCCCCGGCACTGTTCTAATCCTTTTGTCTGGGCGATTCAAGGGCAAGCGCGTGGTGTTCTTGGCACAGCTGCCATCAGGCTTGCTCCTGGTCACCGGCCCATTCAAGCTGAACGGCGTGCCAGTGCGTCGCGTTAACCAGGCATACGTGATCGCAACTAGCACCAAGGTGGAGCTGCCAGCCCTGGACCTGACCAAGTTCAGCGACAAGTACTTCAAGGCCGTGGAGGCAAAGAGCAGCAAGAAGGGCGAGAAGGTGAACTGCTGACACAGATGAGCAAGTCGAAAGGGTTGCATGGCGGGGGCATGGCATCTGGGTACTTACAGGCCATGCAGCAGGCAATTGATGTAAGCATCACCTTGCATATTGCGCAAGTGATTTCAGCCAGTTTGACTTGCAACTATCAGGGTAGTCCTGATGGCAGAGGTGTGATGTTGCTTGCATGGGCCGTCAGCACGAGGCGTGCCTGCATTGTCATGTGAACGTCCTGGTCAGTCCGGCCATCTTTTAGTCATATTAAATAAATTGCATGCAATTGTATACGCTGCAAGCTTATCGTGTAGATTGCAGCATCATATAAATTTGGCGAATTCTCGTCGCCAGCCCTGGCTGGCGGGCAAACATGTGTGCAGCATCTCGTGCAGCAAGAACAGCCAGCAGAGCTATGAACAGCTGTAACAGCAATGTGCAGAGTGACCAGGGGACTGGCACAGGCAATACAGGCAGCGGCCGGCAGCAGACAGAGATGACATTGGAGGCTGGCAGCAGATTTCAGGCTGGCCTATTCTCACTACAGCATTACATGGTTAACCTTCGAGCGTTGTGCCCATTTGATGCAGCTGCCAGAGCCGTCTGAATTTGCAACAACCTGGTTTATGCTCGATTGTCAAGTAGCACTTCCTGCTCTGACGGTCAGCTTCACAAGCAGTCTGGCAGCAAGTGCATTGGACACGTCATGTACAGAAACAGCGGTTTGCAATGCAGTGTTCAGATCGGCAGCGTGTTCTGAGTCGCGGATTCTTCACAACATCCCAGGGACTGGAAGGAAAGGCTCGTGATCAACTACCCACGCACCAACTGGAAGTTATTGTGACATGTGGTTCCCTGGCATCATGCACATGTTTTGTACCACACACACACATACACATGTTTTGTACCACACACACATGTTTCGCGTGCTGCAATTCTTGATGCGTCTGCGTCTTGGTTCGTTTTCGCTTGCAGGAGTTCTTCGACCAGTCCCAGGCCAAGAAGAAGGAGCTTGCCGCCGACTACATTGCCAACCAGAAGGCGCTCGACGCCGCCCTGCTGCCCAAGTTGTCAGCTGACCACAAGGCGTACCTGTCTGCACGTTTCACACTTAAGGACGGCGACAGGCCTCACTTGATGAAGTTCTAAAGTGTGCTGGCAGTACAGCGGGTTTGAGGGAAATGGTGGAGTTGGCAGGCGCGAACTGGGACGCAAGACCCACGCGTACACAGAGGCAGGTGCATGCAGCATAGCTTGGGTTTATGCAGTGCATGTATGGCATGCAGCATAGCTTGGGTTTATGCAGTGCTATGTGCAGCATAGCTTGGGTTTATGGCTAGGCACACGGACAAGCGGCTGTCGTGCTTGGTTTGTGGTTGATACCATGCAAACAAGCAGATGCAGATGTTTGGCCATCTGGACCACATGTGTATGCAGTGCCATGTGCTCTTCGTGTAACCGGCGCAACAATCGCATTCTGGTGGCGTTTGGCGACAGATGGAGACAGTGTCAAAGGGTATCAGACAACAAGAGCAAACGCATGCTGTTCAGTGCTCAGCTATCTAGATTAGCCAGGTGCTTGTAGCTGCATTCATGACTGATGCACGTACAACAAGATAGGAGCAAACAAAAGGCAGGCAATGAGCATCTCCTCTGCCCCATCACGTGGATAGTTTGATAGAGTCACCACAGTCGAAAGCCCTGTCAACCCATCTGTCAGCATGGCAACACCTTGTGCTTGGCATGGACGTGATACACTCTTAGGAAGTACGGCATCACAATGCACACATTACGCAGGTTGCTAGTTGCACACCAGATCGTGCCCTTGATGTGGGGACCAAGTGGACGCGGCCAGTGTGTCACAGTGTCATTGGACAGTGCCACTTTCGCACTCAGCTCCCTCTGCTCAGGGGGCAGAACAAAGAAACTGACTTTTGTTCGTGCCACAGCCCCTGTCTGTCACAGCCCGGGCTGGCATTGATTGGATTGCGGAGATTAATATTTTTGTCGTTCTAGAAGCATTGATGTGGCGCCGGATCCTCCAACCTCTCCATCGGTAACAGCCGCCCACCCCTCGCACCCGGGAACGCAACTGAACACAATAGCCTATCAGAGAGACAGTAAGGAATCAGAGCAATCGTGGCAAAGGGATGCTGTTGCGGGGGCGATTCTTCACCCTCATGGCGCAGCAGACAGACAAGCCAGTGGCCAAGGCCCTGCAAGACGTGGCAGAGCGTATCAGCAAGGCGACAGCTAGAGCCCCAAGGCCATGTAACGTGAGACCCGCTTCTACGATGGCTGAGGGCTGGAATGCACATGTGGCATGCTGAAGTCCATCAAACCCCTCTCATGGAGCAATGACAGATCGGCATGGACAGGCTGCCGCATGAGCTGACACACAGCATATGACAAGGCTGCACTCGGCAAGACATCACACAAGCTTGCACATGCACGGTGCAGGTGCGCCTCGTTGCTGTCAGCAAAACAAAGCCGGTTGAAGCCATGCAGGAAGCATACGATGCAGGGCAACGCATCTTTGGCGAGAATTACGTGCAGGTTGGTTGGAGCAGCCAGCAACTCAAGAAAGCGACAATGACAGCAGCGCATGACAGCAATAGCAGCCTTGCATAGCAGCAACCAACCACTGTAGTACGCAGTTGCTATGGTGTCAAGCAGTTCTAAGCAATGGCTGTAGCACATGCATTAAGTGCACATGGGAGAAACAGCCATGCCTGTGTTTGTGAGACCTGCGGTTGCAAGGGAGTACCATCGAACTCTGCCCCTGCTCAACTAAGCCCATCACCCTTCACAGACTCTTGGTGTGGTTTGCACCGTGTCATGCTGTCTCTCGCCTGCTTGCTAATTGCCTGCATGGATTGGCATTCATAGCACCACTTGCATGGCAGGTGTGGTAGCAAAAGTATGGCACCATCTTTGGTGCGGCACATGCAGTTTTCCACACACACGTTAGCACGTGCTACCACATGCCACCGTCATCAACTTGTCATCAACTTGGTGTGCATGTGCAGGAGATGTTGGAAAAGGCGCCTCAGTTGCCCACCGACGTCCAGTGGCACTTCATAGGCCACCTGCAGTCCAACAAGGTCAAGGCTGTTATCGGTGAGTATCCACAGGTGCGCACGAGCTTTCGTGAAACATAGGGGGCCATAAACGTCCATTTGTTCACACAAAAAAAAGTTTGCCAGTCCTGGGACAATTCCTGTGAGGTATCCAGTTCCACTGTGTGTGCTTTGAAGTGGAAACCTGAGGGAGCGTACGTTTATTGTTTGTATTTCCGCGACTGGGCGTGACAGTGGCGGGATTCTCAAATGGCGGGACACAGGTGACAGTGGCGGGGTTTTCAAGTGTAACACTGGTTACACACAAGTCACAACACACAGGAGACTGTCCCAGAACTGGCAAACTGTTGTTTTGAAACCCGTGGCAAGATGAAAGCACAAGCTGTCGATACACGAGGGACTCTCATGCCAAAACCCCTCTCAGCGTGGCAACTGGCAAGGCAGAACTGTGTTGACACCCTCAAGCAAACACCTTGCACTCTCAACCAGAGCAGTACAACAGGCTGCTGCTCGATGCATCTCAAGGTGTGAGCCAGGATTGTCTTCACTGTTATGTCTATTTGTCTTCACTGTTTGTCTTCACTGTTATGTCTGTTGTGTCTGTTGCTGCAGAGGGTGTGCCAAATCTCTCCATGGTTGAGACTGTGGACTCTGTCAAGGTAACTGGGCAACGTGTGACCGGTGTGAGGGAGGGCATGGTGCATGCTCCAGGGTACACTTGTTGGTTGGTTTGTTGGTTACATTAGACCCAATCGTTATCTCAAGCGAGAGCCTCACTGACAAGCAGGCTCTAGGGCAACCGTTTGAAGTTCCAAAGGTGGCGCATTGCTGGTTGCATGCATTGCTGGGTTGGGAACAGGCAACATCATCCATTGGCAACAGTAACTGCTGCCACAAGAAAAGATATGCCTCTGTGGCGAGCATCAGCGCCAGATTGTCTCTAAACAGTCCGCATGCTGCTCGACCGGGTTTGCATTTGGTCGTCCTCTGTCCTGCAGTGTGCTGTGTGCTGGTGCAAGACAGTCTGTTGGCATGATCTTTATGAGTATGCTGAATGACTTGCCGCATTGCAAGCTGGCAACCACTGTGTACAATGTGACAGGAAATAAAATCATCATTAGCCGTTTACTGATACCAGTGTTGCGATCCAGTGACCGCCATGACATGTTGACCTGTTCTGGCTGCAGTTGGCGGACCGTCTGAACAAGGCCGTTGAGGCCATAAAGCGACCCTCCCCCCTCCCGGTCATGGTGCAGGTACGCAACATACCAGCAACATGGGACATTGGCTTTTTTTTGACATTGGCTTTGATCTTAGTTAATAGTGTGTGTGCGTACAGTGATGTATTATGGTCATCTGATCGTCTGTGTAAGTCAGCAGCAGCAGCAGCAGCAGCAGCAGCAGCAGCAGCAGCATATGGCATCTGCAGATTTTTACAGAGCATCGTTTCAAACCATGGTCACCGGATACGAAGTCTGAGGTTTGTGATACGTCGTATAATACGAAATGGCGAACCTCACCTGTACTATACGGTCAAATACGTCCAAAATACGAAAGCCGAAAACCGGAAAAACGGCTTTCTGGAAAGCGCCTGTAGCGCTGCGTAGCGCAGTGCTCTGCGCCGCTTTTAGTGGTCATTAACCATGGCACCTAAGCGTGAAGGTCTAGAGTGGGCGTCCGTGAAGATTCCGACTGAAAATCACACGTTTGACTTCATCCACTGCAAGCGGCGCAACCGGCTCAAGGCATCACGTGCAGCAGCACTCGTCAATGTCTTCAGCATATTACGCATATTACCACATACGCATGTTACGGCGTGGATCAGCAGTCAACAAGCCAGTAGAAACCCCAGACTGGGTTGTCGAGGATGGATACCAGGCGGAGAGCGAGCACAGCTTTGATGAGCCAGACAGCAGTGACAGTGATAGCTCTCTTTGACTGCACAATGACAGTGAATTGAAATTCAAACCTCATCTTGTACGCGGCTGACAGAGTAAAAACGAAATGTGACAATGTTTGCAACGTCGTAGTGCACAAGGCAGAACTGCCAAGTACAAGGAAATGATCCATGTACTTTTTCCCATCTCGAATCATTCGTTTCGTTTCCCTGCTACACTTCAGATCAACACCAGTGGCGAGGAGACCAAGTATGGCGTTGATCCTAGTGAGTGTGTGGCCGTGGCATCTCACATGGCGCGCAAGTGTGACCACCTGAGGCTGGCGGGGCTCATGACCATAGGCCAGCCAGACTACTCATCAAGGCCTGAGAACTTCACAGTGCTGGCGCAGTGCAGGTAAGCAGGTCCTGTGGTTAGTTTTGGCTAGTTTTGGTTGTGTTACTAGGCCTAGTGTACAGTGAGTAAGCAGGCCATGTTGGTTAGCTAGCTGTCGGTACTTTTCACTTTCCACTTTTGAATGAGCGAGAGCGTGCATTTGGGGTGGGGTCAGGCCTGTGATCGGCTGTCAATCCTTGCAGGAACCTTGTTGCTGGGCAGTCATTTGCCCCTGTAGGCAGTGTTGTTCTGTAGGCGGTGGGGCCATGGGCATTATACGGCTCACTGCTCAGTTGTCAGTTCAACGATGCGTAGGCTGTGCAGAAACCTGTTGTTTAGCTGTGGGTTGTTTGGTGATTTGTTGTTACCGTATTGCGAAAACCGGTAATCAGCGGATTTCGGAAGCAGCTTCGTAAAAATCCTCAAATTTTGACCTTGGAATTTCAAGGAAATAAAACCAGGTGTTGAGTCAGAAGCAGTCCCTACCTTGCAGCTCAAGCTCTAGGTGTTAGTTACAGGCGAACCCTGTAGTACTTGTGCACACCAGTGCCAAAATCAGTGCTGGATGGCTCAGTATCAGTGTTTTTTAAAGCCGTTTTTACTGTGAAAATGTGCAAAAAACCAGAGGTTCGTAAAAGCGAAACGCTCAAACAGCCAAAAACCTGATTCGTAATTTGTTTCTGACCATCAGGTTCCGAAACTCGCTGAACAATACGGTAGTAGGCGTGTCAAGTTGTCAGTGAGTCAGCAGGCCCTGTTGGTTTGCTGTCGTCAGTTTCTCTTTGCAGGCCTCTCACAGTGAGGGTGGGCGTCAGCGAGCAAGCAATCACTGCGAGTAGTTTTTGACCATGTTAATAACAGAAGCTAGTGAGGAACAAGCTGTCTGCAAATGTACAGTTGTCTTTGCTCATGTAGTCATAAGTGTTGTGCAGACAACAGGAGTCAGCTGCACGGTGTGGGCAGTGATTGACTCAGCTTGCTGTTGAGGTGTCAGTTTACCTTGTGTCGGCTGCACAGGGAAGCCATAGCTAAGGAGTTGGGTGTATCTCCTGAGGCGCTCGAGCTGAGCATGGGCATGTCAGGAGACTTTGAACAGGCGGTAAGTGGATTGCCAGTTCTGGGACAGTTTCTGTGTGTCACAGTATGAGGTGGGCAATGTTTCTGTGGAACTAGTCTTTTCAGGATTATGTCCATACTAAGTTTCTATGGTGGTGAAAAGTGCAGAGTGTGGTGTTGGGTTAGTGACACGTGCCACTGGGATGTGTTGCTGATGCTGGTGTTGGTAAGCGCTGGTGACTGCCAATACTGGGACAGGAGCAGTGAGCAGAGATGGTAGATTTCCAGAAATTCATAACACTTTGTCACAAAAGGTATTGTAGCGGGGTATTGTCGCCTACATGAGGAATAGGTGTGGCTTCAGTCCAGCTGCAGAGGCATATTCTGTGCGGTCCGCTGTCAGAACTGGAGCTGATTCAGCAAAGCAAGAGCGCAATCATGCCATGATGACCGGCTCTTCGATGCTTGCTTGCAGATTGAAATGGGCAGCACCAATGTGCGTGTGGGCTCCACCATCTTTGGCGCTCGGTACTATCCACCCAAGCCTGCCAGCCCCACTGCTAGCCAATGACATGTGCCCCTGATTTTCTTATGCTTCATGCAAGCCATTCGCCATCAAATTACAGCTCTTCTACCAACAAACAGGAAGAAGGGTCCGGAGAGCACGAAGTGTCTGTGAACTGTGCAATCTTCAAAGAGAGACCGGTGAACATCACAACCACGATACTATTGATCAGCCTTCCGCCATTGGTACAGTGACATGCCCGTGGCTCCGTCCTGTTTTGCTTTGGGTTGGCCTGCCTTGCCTGCTTTGTTCCCTGCGTTCGTTTTGCTTTCTTGCTCAGGGTAGGCCAGGGCGGTGCCCATCCCGTTCCGTGTCCTCTGATGGCTTCCCTGGTGTAAATACATATACATATACATGCCCTATCCGATCGTACTCTGACCGTCCCAGTATCCGATCATACAGTGGCAGTCCCTATTTCCGACCGGCCCAAGATCCGATCAGTGTTGCAACCATGATGGTTCTGTTAACCACCAGTATTGTTTCCATAGCAATCAGGGGCCGCAATCATGGGCATGTCCAAGTCATGGTCCAACTCAAAGAGGAGCAGATTGTTCGTCGCCTCTACACGCCAGATTCCAGGACACTACCACAGCTCTCAGACTCTCAACGCTTGCGCAAGGGTAGCAGCATGTGCAAATGCCTGATGGTGAGGCACACAGGGTCAGGGATTCCACGCTTGCCCCACACAAGAGTGTGCATAGAGGCTGCTGCCGCATTGCTATTTGCTCTGCTCGGTTTGGGCGCCAGCAGCGTTAGTCTTCAATCAGCTCGCTGTTCGCTCACTCCTGTCATTACGCGTGCTAACTGTACAAGTGTTTATTTACACTTGATAACTCAAGGAGAGGCAACGATTCAAGGAGAGGCAGAAGGTTATGTGCTTATTTGTTCCTCTTATTGAGACAGGAGCTTTGGTGGTGTGCCTGGTATCTGAGTATCTGAGCCTGGTCTGTTGTTGGTAGTCTTGTGTTTTTGCGTTCCACTACGCTGTCAATTAATGCCTGCCAAAGCTACAATCAGTATCCGGCCGGTGCTCATGCATAGAAAGCATCATGCAATCATCACAGACAGCCAGCTAGCCTTGCTACTGTACTTGGGCCCACTGCTGTACAGTGACAGTCCCTATTTCCGACCGGCCCAAAATTCGATCAGTGTTCAGGGTTGCGTTTGTAAGGGGACTCACAACCCATGACAGCTCTCTTAACCGCCAGCATTGTCCTCTACATACTGCAGGTATAAGTACTAGACACCTCTTGAAAGCGTAGAAGTCGCCACCACACGAGCAAGCTGACTTGGGATAAAGGCTTGCATCATGGAGCAGTCCGTTTTGCCAAAGAGCCGCAAAGATCGATTGACACGTGGATAGCGTAATGGAATTTGGTCGGATAAAGGGACAGTCACTGTACTTGTCCTTTGCTAAGCGTTCGAGCCAGGCAGACAAAGCAGGCAAAACGGACCAAAGGAAGGCAGAAAACAAAAAAAGCTGTCAGTGTGTGCCAGTCAAGTGAAGCGTGTCAGGCCTTCTCATGGGAAGGGCATGATGTTTTCAACTGAGCCCAACAGGATGCGGTCACTGGAGGCCACTCGCAGCTGGCCAGGGCCTGCACACACAGCACAGAGGAAGAGGAGGGAGTCAGAGAAGTATCAGAGAAAGGCAGAAAGACAACGTGTACTGGCGTAGTTGAGGAGGCCGGGCGGCTGCAATTTGTACAAAAGCCCATTACCAAAGACACAGGCCTGGCCTTCCCTCGTCATTGTCGATGGCAGAGGCTCAGAATGTTTGAAGAATGGATATCCAAACGAGCAGCCACCCACACATTGCCATCAGCCTCACTCGCACCTGCTATCTTAGCCTGCGCCGTCTGCTGTGCCGTCATGGTCCATGCCTTGCTGAGCAGGGGCTGCAGGCGCCGCTGCGCCGCCGTAATGGCCGCCACATCCCCCGCCACGGTACCTCCGCTGCCGTCACTGCCCAGGGTGCTGGCCACAGCCTGGACGCTGGTGACACCGCCTGCACAGTGCATCACGTGGTCATGGAACCTGTTAGGGTCACAATATACATCTCGTGATCAGTTCACCTGGTCAGGTGTGACTGTATATGCTCATCAATCCACCCTGCCTGTTTGTAGAGTGGCTTTGTGTCATGTAATATGTCCGCATTGCCTGACCTGTGGTGCAGAAAAAGAGCAGGGCCCATCAGGACACCGTCTGTCACTAGAACTCAATGCCTTATAAGTCATCCCGCCCCCACCCTCCAGACACTGGCCACCAGTTCGCACCAGCACACCAAGCAGCCACTGTTCCGCACCAGCACATACCAGCCTCCAGCTCTCAGCCCCCTGCTATCTGACCCACCGTGTAGGCATATCCGTGCGTCCATTTCCTGCAGGCGCTCCGCCAACCGACTGCACTCCTCATCCTCCTGCGGGACACACAGAATGGCATGGAGCCATTCATGGAACACCATGCGCATGGAACAACACACAAGGATTGTGGAGAAAGCTTCTAGTGCATAGTGACATCATCTCCAAACGTGCTGCACACAGCAAGCTCGCATGCGCAAACCCATTCCATTTCCGTTACATTTTCATTTCCGTTCCTGACAATGCTTTTGTTCAAGCAACGTACCGTTATGATCTGCTTCCTGAGCGCTTCTAGCCGTTGGTCCAGCTGTATGGAGCGCTGCTGAAGGTTCTCCAAATCCTTGTCAGACTCGGGTGCACTTGGCTGTGCGGGAAAGGACACACAAAGCGTACAGGGGTAACAATGTGGGCGTCCAGCGTCACCTTGAAGGCATTGAAGACCCCTCTTCACAGGCTAAGGCTGTGCATGCATTTCTGCACTTACTGCCCTATGTTGCTAGCTTCACTTCACTTGTTTGCAGGTGCCTGCTGCCCTGGCTTGCATGCCCCCAATACGCACCTGCCTTCCTGCACCCAGCACCTGCCTTCATGCAGCCTGTCTCGGCCACCGCATACCCGCCTGCTTGCATGACCCTGTACTTGCACATGCATGCATGCCGCCGCATGCGCCCCTGCTGCATGCCCCCCACCACGCACTCGTGCTGCATGCGCCCCCACGCACTCGTGCTGCATGTGCCCCCACGCACTCGTGCTGCATGCGCCCCCACGCACTCGTGCTGCATGCCCCCAGCACGTGCATGCATGCCCACTGTGCATGCGCTAACCTGTGGCCATTGTAGGGGCAGGGGCGTCTGCAGCACACTGGATTTGCACAGCTCCACAAACAGAGCAAGGCTACCTGCAACCTTGGTAGTCAGATCCTGATGAAGTGTGCTGCTGCCCTGCATGTGATGCATGCCCATGTGCTGTGTGTTGGTTAGCTGTGATCGCGTACTCCATATCGTGTCTTGTGGTCAATGGCTAACAATTGCATGAGCCTAAGCATGTGGGCACTTGGAAGCGTGCTGCTCTGTGTGCGTGGCATCTCATCTGTCCATGTAATGCTTCTGTTGCTGTGCTTCACATGCCTTACGCAATTCTTTTGTGGCCAGCCTGCTGCCAACCAGGTTGCATGGCCTAGAAGTCTGCTGGCCAGTGTTACTATGCTGTGTTGTGTGCTACATGCACGCTTGGGTCAAGCAGACTGTCCGCATATTGGTTGCAACCCTCTAAAGCAAGATGAGGACACACAGTAGAGTTCTTACAGGCAAATGTGCGAGGCTTGGCAGTGCCCTTGCTTGCTACGTTGGAGCAACGCACCTCTAGAATACGTTGTCGTGTCTGCTCGTCTAGTTGGGGCGCGTTGACCAGGCAACTGTGAGTGTGGCATGGAGGAAGGATGAGCATGTGGCATGGCTGCTCTCAGGCTCTCTGGGTCCAATGGACATGCCCAAACGACACAGCGAATGACACCTACTTTTCAAAGGCGTCAATGCCGTCGTCACAGTAGTCTTGGACCTGCACAAGGCATGCGAAGTCTTGGCATGGTACCAGCTGTCCACGTCCACATTTGAACTGGGGCTGGTGAAGCGACATACCGCGTTCACGACGTCCGCGCAGAAGCTTTCCACATCCTGCTGCGCGTCGGACTGCATGACGCTGCTGTGCGCCTTACAAAGGCTGCGACTAAGCTTTGAAAGAAGGAAGTGCGTTGGGCCGAGACGTGTAAGTGGGTCTTTCAATGCTTTGAGGCGTTCCGGGCATGCGATGCTTTGAAACGTATCGGGCAGGGCTTCAGTGAGGACGTCATCTCTCACTCCCGAACCTGAAAATCATTCTCATTTAGTGTCATCTTCTTCTGCAATGATATTTGCATTGCGTCGACATGCTTGCCGTTGTGGCTTGGCGTAACCATTGCATGCAGACAGGCAGGTTCGTATTGTATGCAGGCAACGTAGTGCAGGCAGGCACAGTGCACATGGGTATGCATGCCTGTCTGCTCACGTCCATGTACCAGCAGGAAGCTTTGTTACTTTCAAGTGGGCTAAGCACAGGTCAGCCACAGGCCACAGTCCTCGTATCCAAGGGCATGCAGAGTCTGCATTGCAGACCCGGATGACAGTCCAACGTAAGAGCTTAAGCATGGCAACCGCAAGTGGACGGTCATGAACCTCATTCACAGCAAGCCTTATGTTTTTCCAGCAAGCATAAGCGCAATAGGGCAGGAAGAAAGTGTACGTGGTGGCGACTATGGCACGAGACAGGCGAACAAGAGGACGTTCTATGCGAAGGTGCATTTTGAGACTGAGACTTGAAAGAGAATGCTCTGCACAACGCATAACACTACGGCAGCAATCAGACAACAGTTCAGCCGCCGATATTCAAAGTCAACGTTTTGGAACGTTAATTCTGGCAACGCGATTAGCGTTCGCTCAACGCAGCCGTCTTTTCCGTCTTGCATTTTCTTCTTCTGAGCCTGATGAGAGCGTCTTATGCAGTCTTGTAGCCAGAATGCGTTGATTGGTCTCGTGTGTAGCCAGGCCAGGTCCGTTGGGCGGGTCAACACATAGGGCTGACCCGGCTTGGTAGGATGCGCCGTGGTCGGCCCGAAGGCAGCAACATCGCTGGCGGGTGGGCCCTCGCCGCGGAGGCTGCGCGCCATGATCGGCCCTAAGCTCCCTCCCTCCCATGAGCGGGTTCAATGGGTGGAAAGCTCGAATCCAGCAGCCAGCAACGGACAGGCACATGGGGCGGTGCCGCAGGTGGGTTCTTTCAGCAGCCATGGATGCCTCTGTGTGGGCACCTTGGGGGCACTTGCTGGCATGCTGCAGAGCGCGCATGCCTCAAGGAATGGAAGTCTGCATGTCTGGCACGGTCTGCACTCAGGGATGCGTCAGGAGCATGATGCCCGTGCAGCAATCGTGCATCGCACAGCAGGAGACGATGCAACCGAACTGGCCATGCACAGGGAGCGCAGCTGTGTGGATGCAAGCCAGATGCAATTTCTTTCTACCTTCTGCTACACAGCGAAGCCCAGCTGCAGCAGCAGTTTCACCAATGGCAGCAGCAGTGGCAGCATCAGCAGGGTTATCCGGCTAGCCTTTCTGCGCATCAGCACGGCAACAGTGCTGCAGACCTATGCTCCAGTACAGCTCGCATGCATATGGTACTGGCACAACTGTGCACAGTGCAACAATCGTCACACTCCTGGCAGAGAGGCACACAGGAGATGCATACCAGCACGGTGCCAACCATTTCAGGACCGTGATCACATGCCTGATTGTGCCATGCATATGTATGCACAGGCGTCACTGGTGTCCATCACCGACCTACCATTCATGGTCAAGGCCGACATGGGCGCAGGGCTACTGAACCTTGGCAACTCCTGCTACATGAACAGTGTGCTCCAGTGCCTAGCCTACCTGCCCCCCCTGACCAACGCAGTGCAGCAGGGCTGGCTGCATGGCTTTGCCTGTGCATGCCCTGTGAAGCTCAAGGGTGGTGTGTGCGCCGCATGCCTGGTGGAGCAGCAGCTGCTGTCACAGCTCAGAAGCCCTAATTGCAGGGCTGTGCGGCCCGATGCCCTTCAGTCAAGGCTGCATACATTCTCCAAGGTTTGTGCATCATGTCATCATCATCATCATCATCACATGGCATACGCAGATTTGCATTGGCGTGCACATACCAAAGGGCAAGTTTGTTTGATAATCACATAAGGGGAGGGATTCCAACCCGTCCAGCCTACATGTGAAGGGGATTGCGACACACCAGGATAGTAGTGGTGGTGGCCAACCCCTCGAGGTGTTATCCTGACCGCATACCTTGTTAGACCCAAAAAATGGGCCTGAAGACATGTGCAAATCCATTGTCTCTCAAATGCCCTGTCTCAGAGTCACAGTCGAAACCAGATTGTCACAACCAATCTGCCAAATTTCAATTCGTCCTTCGTCAACTGCCAATTGTCCAAGGGAGCTTGCAGAAGTCAGTGATCCCGAAAGGTTGATGCAGCAAGCAATGAAACCTAACGCGTATGGACAGCAATAACGGAAAGGCATGATCTCTCTCGCTCTCACACACACACACACACACACACACACACACACACACACACACACACACACACGTGTGTGAAGTGCTGCCATTGTGATGCATGTTTTCCGGACGCAGGTATTTGATTCTACGAATCATGAAAGCGGAACAAAGACCATGTATCGCACGTGTTGTGCAGAGCTTTGTGCGCGGCCGTCAGGAGGACGCCCACGAGTTTCTGTTGGGTGTGCTGGATGCGGTGGAGCGGGACAGCAGGAGGGGGGTGGTGGCGCTGGGGCACCCCAAGGTGGGAGGGGCAGCAGGCTCAAGATAGCAGGCATTACAGTGCTTTGATGGGCCTGGTTTTGACCAGGCGAAGCAGCAGAGATGGACGATGTGCAAGTTGATGCCAACAGCTTCCTGCCTAGCCCATGGCATCAGCAGCAGGCATTCAGTTGTGGCACCAACCTTCTGTCCGGCTGGTTCCGTGGGACGCGTTGCTTGCTCTGCCAATGACTGTCAGGCGTCTGTGTTTCTGGCTTCACGACTCGGCTCTGAGGTTCAGTTGTCCCTGTTTTGCGAGGCACACTGCCTTGCGCATTGGCATGGGCGCCAAAAGGCAACAACGGCAACAGCACATAACATCCTTCTGCCCTTGCCCCTGGTATCTCCCCACTGCTCAGCCCACGCGCACGCTTGTGGAGCAGTTGTTCTGTCAACAGGCAACAACAGCAACAACAAGTAACACACACGAACAACAAACAACATTTGCCTTGTCCTCCATGCAGTCCACGCGCACGCTGGTGGAACAGTTTTTCTGCGGGCGGCTGCAGAGCCAGGTGCGGTGCCTGGAGTGCGGCCACTGCAGCCACACCTACGAGGCCATCACCGGCCTATCGCTGGACCTGCACAGGGCAGGGTCCGTGGAGGACAGCCTCAGGCAGTACATGGCTGCAGAGCTGCTGGTGGGTGGCGGGCAGCATCCAGTGCTCCAGGTTGAAGTTGAAAGGATCCATCTCCTAAAATCCAAGTCTCACAGTGGGCGAGGCAGTTGCTTGCCACTGCTTGGTGGGTGGGGGTTAGCTACGGCATCAGAGCTGCTAGTGGGTACTCGTTCAGCTAGCCCGATGGGACTGCTACAGTACGGGCAACATGTGGTGGTCACACACAAACGGGGTGTCGAAGGCAGTGGGTGAGGCAGCTGCTTCGTGTGCTTGTGGGCATGTCGAGCACGTAAGCTGTACAGCAGATGCTTGCTACGTCTGTGTTGTGAAGTTGCCAGAGCAGGTCAAGGGTACAGGTGTGATAAATTTGACATGGAAGGCGTGGCTGATATGTTTCATGCGCTGCTTTCACTTTTCAGGATGGTGCAAACAGGTACAAGTGCGACAAGTGCAAAAGGTAGGCATGGAACCTTGCTCATGCCCATCTTCACGCCATCTTCACGGGCATCTGACCTTGGTTATGCGCTCAACATCCATACTGAATGCGACAGAAAGGCAATTCATGCAAGCAGTTTCCCTGCTAGTAAGATCGGCAATGCCAACATGCCTGCCTGACCACAAACAGCCAATGCAGGGCAGTTTTCCTTGTTCAGCCCCTGATGGTACAGTTGCACTCCTTCCGCACGTCATAGCCACTGATCGATGCAGTGGATCCTTTCTTTATCAATGACAACATACCCGCTGGATCTGAGATCTGAGAGAGTTTCCTCCTCTTTTAGTCCCAGACCGAAAAGCTGTGCGTCAGTGTCAACCAACGTAAGTAAGTGTGCATGCTGCTTTGCCTGCAGGCTGGTGCGTGCCCACAAGTCCCTTGGCGTGCACGATGAGCCCAACGTCCTTGTGGTGCACTTGAAACGCTTTGACGCCCTCTCCTTCAGCGCCAAGTTCTGCAAGCACATCAAGTTCAAGAGCACGCTAACACTGCCCAGCGCCGCCCATACCAACGGGGCACCCAGTGACAACCCACCTGCTGATGGCAACGGCCATGCAGTGCAAAGCCCTGCCCATGTGAAAGGAAACGGCAATCACGCCGCACGTGGCCCTGTATCAGGACCCAGCAATGGCGCAGCGGCAGCAGGGAACGGGGCGCAGGCGCAGCGGCCATACTACATGCTGACGGGTGTGGTGGTTCATTCGGGTGGGTCAGTCCACTCAGGACACTACTACGCGTATGTGAGGAACTCGGCTGGCCGGTGGTTCTGTGCCAACGACAGTTCGGTGTACCAGGTAGGCGTCCTAAGCAAGTGCACTCAAAGTTTTCATGTGGGCTTGCAGTGCCTCATAGCGTGCAATTGGTCTGTTTTGCCTTGCCCTTGGTGCACGCGTCCGCACTATCAGATGTTTGAGCAAGACTGCCCACTTTGCTAGTTTCTGCCATGCCACAACAACAGCCCATGTCATGATGTTCACCATACACACGTCATGTGCACGCCATATGAGTTGCATGCGATGTGTGCAGGTGTCACTTGATGAAGTGCTTCAGCAGCAGGCGTACCTGCTCTTCTACTCGCGCACCGCACTCAAGCCGCTGTCTCCACTGCCGCAAGAGCCGGCCCCAGCCCCCACTACCACCGCCATCACTACCAGCACTACTACTACCGGGGTCCCCTCACGCCAGGTACCCATTGGGCCTGAGCGACCACCACATCTACAATCTCGACCAGGCACTGTCCCACAGGGGATGGCGGCTGCTGGGGCAACAGTCCTTTCCAACGCATCATCAAGTAGCGCGTTTTCAGCGCAAAATGGCACCACCGCGCACGCACAAGCGTCGCATGCGGCCCTTGATGTGCCACACCAATCCACGCCGTCTTACACAGCCTCAGGTGGAAGCTGGAGTACTGTACAGAACTGTGTCTCACATGCATCTACCAAGCCCTTTCCTGCTACAAGTACCACCACAGTGACAGGCAGCTCGGGGCACGTGCCTAGAGTCATTCTGATGCCCAAGAAACTAGCTCCAGCTACGCCTCAGGTCACACACCGTGCTGTGAAGCACGAAACACAGCATCAGCCACAGCAGAAGCAAGCAAGCGAGCCCTTCGCAGCCGCTCGCTCTAATCGGCTGGCACGGAAGCGTGACCATCCAGAGCCAGATGCAAAGCAGCAGGAGTCAGGGCAGATACAGCAGCAGGGGGGGCAAGATCAGGGGGAGGTTGGACGGGACACGCAAGGCGGACCGAAGCGTATTGCACGTTTGTTGGATGCCGATGAGCAGAAGCCTCAGGCGCTTGGAGATGTGATGCATCGTGCATGCGATCAGATCATGAACGCCCTCAGGTGGGTTCTATGTTGAGACAGCAAGCCAGCCTGGCTCACACACATACAATTGCATACGAACACAAGCGCATCAAACAGGTACCAATCAATCCTGACAGGTAGACGCATGGAAGGTCTGTCACGTCAACGCTTGCATTCAACGTCAATGCTCTGTAACTTCAAGCGGCATTCCAAGTGTGTCTTGTACGCATTGGTTCCCCTGCACTGAAGCACGCCTTCACAAGAGTGCTGGGTCATAAAAGGTTTGCTGTGATGGTTGCAGGGCCACGCCTGGGTTTCTCGATGACGTTCGCGCCTGGTGCAGCGGCAACAAGCAAGATGGTGTGGGCTTCCATGCGCTCATGGGCCAGGACAAGAGGCAGGGCAGGGCGGCGATAGTCAGGAAGTGCCTGGGATCGCTGCCTGGGCATAAGGGCAACTTGATAGAGGAGTGGGAGCACAAGCTGAGGGACGTAGTGAGGGATCAGCATGGCGCTGGCGGCAAGTCCGCCAAGCAATGAAGCTCTGCTGTGCAGCAGCCGGTGAAGCTCTACAAAGGTGCAAGCGCCTGCACACTGACATGCCGAAAGGTTATGTCAATGGTGGCTGGTATGCTGCGTATGGGTCACTTATGGGTGATGTGCTGGGAGTGGATGAAGGAGGCTGGCAATCCCAGCCACTCATAACTGTAAACGCCACACAGGGTGAGAACACTTCAAACGCAGGCAATTGTGCCATGCAGCAGCCCGGAAGACAAAACAAAATGTTAGCCAGTTCTTTCAGTTCCATGACGGCAATCAAGCCGGCGGGACACACGTCCCTGGTGTGCCAAGCTGGCAACTTGGCACCTAACTAAGGCGTCAACTCGGATGGCATGCTATGTGAACACTACAGTCCCTATTTCCAACCGGCCCAAGATCCGATTAGTGTTCAGGGTTGCGTTTGTAAGGGGACTCACACCCCATGACGGCTCTCTTAACCGCCAGCATTGTCCTTTAGTGCAGCGTCCATTGCCGCACCCTGGGCAATGGCCTCCAGCTCCTCTAGCTCCTCTGCTGCGCCACGCCTGCGGCAAACCAAGGTGGTACCAGGGGCTGCAGCTTCTGCGCAAGCCAGGCTGGTTTTTCAAGCAGAGCATTTCTCACCACCGGGTTTGAGCTCTGACGCGAATGGAGGACTGCAGGTTTAGAACTGTCCAGGATTGTGCAGGGCAGTAATGACCTCCGAACCCCGTGTGTGTGTTTATGTGCTGAGGCGTCTGTAGGAGATCTGCCGTGCGGGTGAGTTGTCATGAAAACCATTTTGTACGGTACGTGTCCGATGTTTACCGTCTGTGCTTACTGAATGATATGCTGCCATCTGGCTTGCGAGTACACAACGGACTCGTAGCTGACATATGAGTGCCTTTACAGCCTTCAACGTCAGCACACATAGTTGTAATGATGTAGATGTTGCTTGATGCCTTCAGCGTTCGTACGCTGGTTCGTGAACTGTCAGGCAGGCAGCGGCAGGGCGGCCGCTTTACCTAAGTAACGGCCCTGCGCCTTCGTGCACGTGCGTGAGGTTTGCACGTGGACGGAACCTTCCAGAAGTTTCCTAGGACTCCTGCTTGTATGTGTGTATTGGCCCTCTCTGATAGTTGCACCTACTACAGCACCCCTGGCGTAGTTCGGTGCTCACTTATAACTGGTAGCGCTTCGCCGCTACGCGTCTGGCCTTGCTTGGCCAACTCTCAGCCCCGTAGGCTGGCTTCTCCCCTTACTGGGGCCTTCTCGGCTCGCTGGCCGGTGTCTCGGCTTTCGCCGGTGGCTCTCCTTTCGGAGGTAGGTCTCCTCAGACTGGGCTTGCTTTGGTATTACAAGTTATCGTGAAGTATGCCAGCATCGCGGGTATAAGTACCCTTGCCTAAGTCTCACACAACAATGACACGTTACTGTCACGTGACTTCTAGAACCTTCGTTGCGATTGCGATCAACGATCAATCGCAAGTCAAATCGCTTCCTGCCGCGAAGGTCACAAACGGCCGGTTGAACAAGACGTTGTTTTCTGATTTGCTGAGTTGATCGCAACAACGATCAATCGCAAGTCAAATCGCTTCCTGCCGCGAAGGTCACAAACGGCCGGTTGAACAAGACGTTGTTTTCTGATTTGCTGAGTTGATCGCAAGCACTTTTATGAGTTAACCCTGATCCAGGCCCGAAGTTGCGACGAAGGTTCTAGAAGTCACGTGACAGTAACGTTTCATTGTTGTGTGAGGCTTTGGCAAGGGTACTTATACCCGCGATGCTGGCATAGTTCACCATAACTTGTAATACCAAAGCAAGCCCAGTCTGATGAGACCTACCTCCGAAAGCAGAGACACCGGCGAAAGCCGAGACACCGGCCAGCGAGCCGAGAAGGCGCCAGCGCAGCCTCGGCCGTGTGGGAGACCCGTGTGCAAACCATCGCTGTGCCCGGGATTCGAAGTCGACAGTGCGATGCGGCAGAAGTCGAGTGCTGACATTGTGCAACGCGGTGATGTCTAACCTCAAAGGTCAATTTGACTCACAGGTGAAGTTACCGTCATCGGCTCCATCTCGAAGCGTGCTGACGAGCCCAACAACTCGGCGATCTCCCAAACTCCCTTGAGGCAACCGCGCCCTGCAAAGCAACAACAACAAACCAGTCGCGGCTCCGCCGACTCCGCGCTCACGGCTCCGCCGACGGGGCTTCCATAAAGATTTTTTGCTTGATGCGCAGAAGGGTTTGCACGGATGCGTTTCCATGGATGGGTGAGTAGTGGCACTCACCAACGCCCGTGACAACTCCAGCGAACAACGTCCTCCGGGGCGAAGAGGACGAACACACGGCGCTGGTGTCATACGTAGCCACAGGGTTGACAGGTCACACAGTCGTTCTTCTCACTCTGAGGTCATTCTGTCATGGGATCACAAAATGAAAGCATAGTTATCTGGAAGCATAGTGAGATCAATTCCGAATCCGTGCTTGATCTGTGTGATGAGTTGACAAAGCAAAAAATTTACAAAAATAAACAAAGCAAGAACAGGAAGACGAAGGCGCCGGTCGGTGGACGAGAGAATTGGAAACAGGCTGTGGGACGTCTACGCGTGCAGCACACAAGTTTGCTCAAGAGAGTGAAGCAGCTGGAACACTTGGTGGCGACTTACATTACCGACTTCTGAGGTATCGGTCAGATGGGTCACACATCCGTGTGTCTTCTGACGCTGTAGTTCCTATCTCCTGCTTTGCTGTCCCAGAAGTGGCAATGCAACACACTGTAACAACCACACACATCACAGCATACACAATGGTGATTTAACCACACACTGTGTCTGAGATGTGATGGGTTAGCATGCTTGCACAGCACCGTAGAAAAGTACAAGTGGCAAAGCAATGGCGTGACCAGCGCAGCATGCAGGAGAGGTCATTAAACACCATTACCACAGACATGATACCTTGCGTTTTTTTTGGTAATACACATGAGGCAGTGCACACCAGGAAGCACGTCCAACGCAAACATCAACTACTTGCGCAAATTGCGAAAATGTTCTTAGTAAAGGGTAATTTGACCACATCGTCCCTTGGCGTGCATGACGAGCCCAAGACAGCTTACAAGTGTCCTTTCCTCCATGAGTTGTAGAATGCCTTTGTCACATTTGCTGATCTGTTGCAGAAGGCTTTACAGCAAGCTTGTTGGAAAGACACCATCAACAACATGCTTACATGGGCTGATGTTCTGAAACAATTCTAAAGCCAATGTAAGGAACCATATCTTCAGAAGCACAGTTGTGTGTTGTCATGCCAAAAGTGAGACCTTGGAGGTTCCCCTGACAGATAATACCACGCTTGTGCTTTACAAGATGTTGATACATGCGTGTCTTTACTCCGAGCTGGCATAATGGCTCATCTTCTGTAAGCTCTAATGACAGGCGTTAGCACGACCATCTCAGCAGGCAATGCCAGACAGGTACCTGGCTAACGTTGATTGGCAATGCACGTATGTGTCCTGTTCTCCTGTAGACTGCAGGTATCACGTTGCTTCATCTAAGCAAAAGGCGGTACGTTCAGCTCAGGGCCAACCCATGTACTGCGGCGGTTTCCAAAAGACCTTGGATGCATGTGCGAAAAAGCTCACCCTAAACCTGCCTCGGACCTTTGGCTGAGCCCGTGGCATTACCAGTGCTGAACTTTGACACCATGGCGCTCAGCTCGTCCTCCTTCACCCGGAGCAACCTGCGGCTGACCAGCACGCCGACGTTCTCTGTGGGCAACCAGAGCCGCAGGCGATTGGTAGTCAGCAATGCCGCGAAAGTGACGGGCAAGATCAAGCTGGCGTTGCAAGCCGGCAAGGTGATTACATGGTCGAAAGATGCCACCGCCACAGCTGATTAGGGTCCACACGCATGACCGATTGCGACGAAGGATGCAGCAGGACAACAGTTGGCATTGTATTCTGTCCGTTTGCTTGCAGGCCAACCCTTCCCCTCCAGTGGGCCCAGCCCTTGGTAGCAAGGTGCGCAAGCAGAAAAATCCGTGCACCAGAAAAATAAGTGGCCAAACGGGCAGTACATGGAGCCATCGCCGCAGACGCAGGCGCAGTTATTGATATGCCTGAACATTCTCGCTGTTCACCGGCCGGATTTCGGCGAGAGGGCCCGGGCAAGTTCTCAAGGTCAGCTTGCTTGCATGGCCGCAGGGTGTCAACATCATGGCATTCTGCAAGGAGTACAACGCAGCAACCTCCAAGATGGCTGGTGAAATCATTCCAGTGGAGATCACAGTGTACGAGGTCAGTGCAGCGCGGCAGCCGGCTTGACTGCATCCCCCATGTGGCAGAACATGCCAGTCAGGGGCCAACAACCAGGCACACGCTTGCGCATGTTATCAAATTACCTTATGTTGGCATGAAGGTATCACATGGGCTGTACAGGCGCGACATAGGCAGCGCGATCAAGACACAGCATCGACAGCGTCAAGGGCATGCATCTCGACAGCAGAAACATTCAACCTGCTCTAGTGATGACACTTGATGACAACTGCACGCCTGCAGTGCATGGCACAGCGGCACACCTCGGATTGCTGCTGGCGTACAGCTGATGCAGCGTAGCCTGTGACCATCACAACCGTGAATTAAGAACACCGCAACTTGCAACTGGGCTCCCTGCCATGTCGTGTTTTGTGTCTGCAGGACCGCAGCTTTACCTTCATCCTTAAGACATCTCCTGCATCCGTTTTGCTCATGAAGGCAGCAGGTCAGTACACAACGGTATTGTGTCGTCCGGGGTTGTGTGTGTGTTTCAGGACCTTCAGTCTGGGGAGGGCTGCTCAGCAAGGGCAAGGGCGGAAGGAAAACAAACAGCACAACTGTTAACTGCACCACTGCACCAGCAAACAGCTCGGTGGCTGACCAAACAGGAAAGGACAAACGTCTGTGTTCACTGGGCTCTGCTAATGGGCAAGCAGAAAAAAACATGCACACAACAAACAGCTTTGAAAACTGAGCCTGGACAGAACTGTCTCTGGAAGCTGTAGAAGAGATAGCCATACTAGTGTTCAAGGCTTAACTAGGGGATCACTGCACTGATAAAAGTCCGGGGTTGTAAAAGGAGGGATGGAAGGGGCGCTGTCGAGACCGGGGTTGCAAGCAGGTTAGCGCATGGACCAACGACCATACTGCCACCAGGAATGCCATCACATGAAGCAAGCCCGCCAGCAAGCATCAATAGGGTTTCCCAGAAGTGCATCTCGAAAAGCCGGCACACAGAGCAGTGGCCACGAGAGTCTGGTGCTGATCATTCAGGTCGTCGTCTTTCATTTTCAAGCCGTTCTTGTACATGCAAAGGCTGCCCGGTCAGCCATGCAGCCAGGTTGAGATGCCGCCCTGGTTCCGTGCATCACAACCCACATTACCACCCACACGTGCTCTCACACACGCACCACCTGATCCATGCAGGTATCACCGGTGGCTCAAGCAAGCCTAACAGCGAAAAGGTCGGCAAGGTCACGGCTGCTCAGGTTGCAGAGATCGCCAAGAAGAAGCTTCCAGACACAAACGCAACCAAGGTGAGCTGACTGGCTTTGCAAACGCATGTCTGATGATTCCAAGTAGCTGTGGGTTGCCTTCAACAGCTCCGGGTGGCTGGAACAATTCTACCCATGGACTCAAAAACGAAAGCAAACACTGTGTGGAGCGGCTGAGACACATCAATGCATGGAAGCACAGATGCAAGGAGATTTTGCATGATCGCTCGACGTTACACTTTGCGTTGCACGCCTGATGTCCAGTGATGTATCGCGGCCTGGCTGCAGATTGCTGTGCACAACCACTCGCTGTGGCTAGAACATTCCCATTCATGGACCCAAAGGTGCAAGGCCGTGCACAGCCTTGCATACAATGTGCTATGATAGGTGCAACAAGCATGAGCGTTTTTAAGATTGTTTGCTGTGCAGGTTGAGTCGGTCATCCGTATGATTGAGGGCACAGCCAAGAACATGGGACTGCAGGTCGTGGATTGAGCACCAGCTTGTGGTGTTGGACACCAGCAACGACATGAATAGCACAACATTGGAGCACAACAGTAAATCTGCCTCACTGACCCAGTGCAAGTGCCAGCGAGGAGACTCGAGGGTGCTTTCCCAGTAGATTGTCATGCCTCAGCGCCATACAGCAGAGGACACAATCACTGATCAGTGATGCCTTACACTGGTCAGGGATGCCACAGGCACAGATGTCACACCAAAGACACGTGACTTGCTGCTGCCAACAGGCTGCACAAGCAAGGATAGAATCGGTCACTGACATAGTTTCACAGCAGCGTTTTTCCAGGTCGCTGTTAACCCTGAGTCATGCTCGCCTCTCATGTGCCTGCCTGCCATCTGGCAAGGTATTACGCCCTGCTTATGCCACTTTGCCTGTTTTGTTGCCCTGCCGACCTTTTAATATGCTGAACGCTTTTGCCGGACCGGCAAGTGCTACACACCATGTAACGCGCCAGTCACAAGAGGGGAGGGATTCCAACCCGTCCAACCTACATGTGAAGGGGATTGCGACACACCTGGATAGTAATGGTGGTGGCCAACCCCTCGAGGTGCTATCCTGACCGCATACCTCGTTAGACCCAGAAAATGGGCCTGAAACATGTGCAAATCGTTGAATGTTGTGCTGATTGGCATCCACAAAATGCAGGATACATCAATCACAACGAAGGACATACGTCACGTTAGTGTCTGATACGATTGTCATGTTAGTGTCTGATTGTATCCTTCGTCTCAACCCTGCGAATCACGTGCAGGGTTGTTCAGCGCTTGCTCTGCCTCAATCTGGTGCGGCTCCAGTCCCTGGTGTTCCATAGCCTGCTGCGCTTGCTGTTGTGGCTGAGCTTGTTGTGCCTTAGTACGCAGCACAGGGGGGCGGTGAGGAAGACCGGCCAAGAGCCACAAACCAACGTGCATACTGTTCCTAGCCGCATTGATGTCCCGTACGTTACGATCAACATCTCATGCACCTCATGTCTTGAGTGGCACAGCATCTGTTGTTGGTACCATCAACCTCTGATGTCGGTACCATCAACCTCTGATGTCACAAAACAGCCACTGATGCTGTTGGTGTCCATAACACGTGCTTGACTCCATCTGCTCGAGAACTTACCATCTCTTTATACCAACAACTGCGTTTTTGTGACCGCAGTGGCAACCCAGTGTCACTGGGTTTGAACTGCCATTGTTGCCTGCGTGATTTCAACGGTGAATGGTACTGTTGGTTGGCTGTGGGTGCTTGATGCCAGAGAAACGTGCCCCCTCCTGCTTATTGTGTGTGAATCGTCAGCACCTTGGTTGATAGCCACGGAGATGTCTGATTTGTCGTGTACCAGTCAGAAGTGGTTGCAAATGCAGGTGTCCGTCTTCATGGACAATTACGTGGATCTGGACTTTGTTCACGCAAAAGGTAACCCTTTCGTCGCTGGCAGAGGAGACAGCCGCGTTCTGCCGTCTCAGCAAGTCCCTGGTCACTCTCCACACGTGCCTGGCAACCGAACGTACTTGAGTGATGTGACAGTGACAATGGCTTGAACTTGATGCTTCATGGACAACAGTGACCTGAAGTGATGCTTCAATTTCAACGAAAACTGCTCTGGATCCTGCATGATGTGTGCAAGAGCCAGCAGCATGTAACATTCGTGACAACTGCCAACCTGTGCTGTCATTTTGCTTGCACTTTTTCAGTACCCGCAGGACCCGTAGGACAAAGGCAACTGTGATCTCGCTGTATGCCGTACTGAACTGTTGTACTCAGTCACCATCTACCCCGCCTTACAACAACATCAAGCAAGGCTGGCACAAATCAAGACCGCAGAGTAGGGTCAAGCTCGGTCACCATTCTATGCTGGGTGTGCGTACAACGTCAGTGCAGAAGCAGCAGAGGCAAGGGCTGCTATACCGTACCTCTCCAATTCCACCACGAGGCAGGCTAGTATGTTTATTCAATCTTAACCACGAGCTGCCACGAGGCCAGGGTGTTTGTTAGTCTTACCCCACGAGGGCCACCACGAGGCCTCAGAATTGTTTTTTCGCAACCACGAGGCCCACAAGCACACACTCAGCACGAGGCCCTTAAGCACATCACAGGCTCCAGCATGTTGCCAATGCCACATCCAATCGCTCTCTATCCATCACAAATGCAGTAGGGGTACATTGCATACCATAGGACGGCCGATACAAGGCATCGCCTTGCCAGTAGCATGTGTTAGCAAACTGTCAGTGTCTCAATGCCAATCATTAACTCTGGGGCCAATGCAGTCGTGCGTCAGACTACGGAACAGTTTGTCCGTAAGTCAGGTTGCCCAGATCGTACTCCCAAATCACCTTCTTGCAGCCTTGGCAATTGGCCTGTGGGCCTGAGAAGGTCCAGCTGTTCTGGGTCGTCAATAGGGACCATGTAATGCATACTGTTGCAAACGGGACACATGCCTGGTCCTGCATCCAGTCCCCTCGAACCGCACCGCGAGGTTCGCAAACGGTTAATTATTACACCGCAAAGCAAACCGCGAGGAGGGCTGGACAGTTGATTAACGCACCGCGAGGAGGGCTGGACAGTTGATTAATGCACCGCGAGGAGGGCTGGACAGTTGATTAATGCACCGCGAGGAGGCATAAGTAACGAACAAAAGGTCCACGAGGAGGCATGGTTTGTTATATTATTGGGGAGGTACAGCACTGGTAACACCGCATGCCAACTCACACATTATTGATTACTCTTTTCCACAGCACCGGCACAACAAGTGACTTGGTCGAGAGGTTATGCTACCTGGCTGGTCTGCTCCAATGAGGAGGGAGCACGCTACAACTACCCTTGCAAGGTACTGGACATTGTCCGGACTACTACCGTCCTAGCAGAAGTCAAGCTCAGCAGTCAAACTCGGATAGCAGCAGCTGAACCTTCTCATAATGGCTGGGAGAAGACATGGCAAAAACGTCGTTGATGCAGCATGGCAGCACGTGCAGTTTGTGTGAAAATGCAAACCCTCCACCATGCACTGGCTGTGCCTGAGTTTGCAGCAACTGTAAGCCAGGTCAGAAAAGGTCATCAAAGGTGCTGCACGACCGTGACAGTCTATTCTGATTGTTGGTAACCTGGCCTTACTTCAGGATAGCAAACATCCTGTACCTGTGGGTTGGCAGAGGTCTCCTTGTGGCCTGCATGTGGCGTTCCCTAACGGCCCATGGGGCAGGCTAGAGTGGTCCCCGGACGCTGGCCTGCGCCACTGTAGTGCAAGTGAAGGATATCAGTGCCTAGACCGCATGTTGCTGAGGGCAGGCTCTCTTCAGCTGCAGGGCAGCCAGGCGCCATGGCGGCTGTGCTGGTAGGTTGGCTGGGAGCTGCGGCTGGTCCGGCTGAGCGGGACAGTCTGCCTGCCCAAGAGCTGTCAGGCGGTGCCTGCGTGCTGGAGGTGGCCTGGTTCACACCTGAACAGACAGGTGCGTCCCTGAGCCGCCTTAGGCCTGGATAGCCCGCCTAACGTCGTCCACTGACACCTGGTGCATGTGGCCTCCAGGGAAGAAGCACTCTCGGAGGGCGCTCATCGTGGGCCTGAGCTCCTCCACGCAGTGATCGAGCGCTTTCTGCCACTCAGACTCGACTGTCATGGTAGCGAGCTTTGTGTGCTGCATGGTAGGAACGGACTGCTGGCGCCATGGCAGTGCAGCACCGTAGCTGGCAATGTGGAGGAATGTGTAAAACACCGCCTCCAGATCTGTGCTGATGGTATGTTGAGCTGATGGGCCGCCGTAATGCAGGGACAATGCCCAGAATGCCGCTGCGCCGCCGCGGGATGCATTGCTGCCGGCAGGCACAGACAGATGTAGATCCAGTAAGACGGCTTTGTTACGCGGGAGGACGACCACGTTGTACGGGGTAGGATCCCTGCACAGAACATTGTATGGCAAACCTACTGCTTCTGCAAGGCGTTGATGTAGCTCAGGCTGTGTGGACCAGGCTGTGTGCTAAAGAAGCAATTGACCCAACTACAGTCACAACGAGCATCAAACATATCACAACCACAAGCGTCAAACATACCATCAACCCTTTTAAGGTGGCACTGCACCATATCCATATTCAACCAATGCCATATTGCCTGTGCACCCATTTTTGATACAACACAGGCTCAACCCACCCACAGGCTCAACCAACGCCCAGTGTGCACCTGTGCAGCCAGCCTTGGTTGTGCATGTGCTCAAGAGCAGACAGCACGCACTCCATCCACGCTAAAAACTTGGCTTTGCGCGCTGCACCCGCACTTGCGCTGACTGACTTGCCTCCGCTCAGCTTGAGGGGCTCACCCACTGGTTTGATTACCATGTAGTGAGTCACCTCATGTGCTGTTTCC
>QAXH01006364.1:0-14984 GCA_004335635.1 Chloromonas sp. AAM2
CGTCACGCCATGTTCCTCGCGCACGGCTGTTAGGTCCGGAGCAGTGCCAGCCAGGTACTTGAGGGTGTGTGTGTCGACAACACGCACACCTCCCACAGCCACGTATCCTCTGTCAACACTCCCTAGAGGCAAGGTGGGCGTTGCTGCAGACGCCGAGCCCGTCGCAGCGAACTTCAAGGCTGTGATAGCTAACGGCAGCAAGTCCTCATTTTCACTTTTGAGAGCTCTGCCACCTTGAGCCTTGAGAGCCTCCTTGAGGAAATCTGGAACTGGACGGTTGTCAATGACTGGTGCAGCATCTCAGTGTTGTGGAGCAGGTTCCTCATTCCTAGGCCAGTTTGTCCCTTCAGTCAGCCTTTGCCTTTTGGAGTTCAACAGCATTACACATGTGGGAGATGATGGACCACCTGCATTGCACCATAACCCACTATGGCTTCCTTGCACATGATATGAACAGGTCTGCATGCTGTGTCAGCCATTGATGCCTATGACGGGCAACATGCCTGACAGGGCTGGCCTAACGCACTTCAGTCCTGTCGTGTGCAGCATTGGGAAGCCTTGTGAAAGCAGATAAGAAGATCAGGAGGAAGGGCAACAACCACAAATAATTGAGAATCCATGCTGCTGGATGGATCAAGAATGCAATGCAAGAAGCACACCGGCACTCTAAGCAAGGAAACCCATGAGTCACTGATGAAAAATCCATCCTCAATCAGGATTCGGTCACGTAGCTGGCCAAACTGTGGCAAACCACTGGCATATGCTCACCTGCACCACTACTAAGCACTGCCACCTTCAGTTGCTCCACCTGCTGGTCCGTGAACCGCCACTCTGGCTGGCGTCCACCACCTGCCATGAGGTTGCAGATACTGACATGGGGTGGCAGTTACTGACATTTGTTCCTCATTGTACCAGGGTTCAGCATCGCAGGCCACCAATACGCAGACACACCGAAGCCATGTTCGTGTTCGAACAAGCCCTAACAATGCATGTTGCACATGGGCACCACAATGCAGCAAGGGCCCTGCCTGGATGCTCTTGTTCAAATGCAACGCAACAAACACAATCGCTTGCAGGAAGTGAACACAGACAAAGCCATGACATCATGTTGGATATGGGTGCATGCATGGGCGTGTGCATGATGCCGTGCCTGATACATTGGGCACATGCCCGGGAATGCGTCTAATGACTGCGCTCATGCAGGCATGAGTCATGCAGACTAGCAAACTCTTGCGACTTGATGCATAAAAGCCCGGCTGTGCATAGCCTTAGCGCACTATGCACCTGCTCCCCGCTTGCCCTTCTGAGCTCTTGCCCATTTCAACTACGCACCAGCAGTAGGATCAGGAAACAGCCTCTTCAAAATCTTAGCAGCCCCCGACGACACGCGAGCTTGGGTTAACTCCGATGCCGGTGTGTCACATAGGCTCTCTGGTGCAACCCAATCATTCTTCACCATTGTCTCCAGCTTGTGGTCATCCAGCACAACCAGCCTGTCTTCTGGCATTCCCTTGCCAGCAGCTGTTGCCTTGATGAGCTGGAGTAAGTTGGCCTTGCGTGTAGCAAGCACCTCCGCGGCCAGCTCGGCCCCTGCCATCTCAGTCCCTGAGACAGAGTTCAGACATGGTATGTTCTTGTGAGTGAACGGCACTTCAGCAACCAGACTGTACGCACCCAACCATTACGCTTGAACATGCACAAAGACCTTGGGTCAATCTTTTGACTCATGACAATGGTCCAACCCACCCTATCTAGGAAGCATGACACAGTTTTCTCTGCCAAAAAGACTCATACATGCCTCGTTGTACATTTGTGCACGTCCGCAGTTGACTGTGCTGCTGCCTGTCTGCGCCCACGGTCTTCCATGCAGCATATGCATGGCCAACGCACCCCACTATGCTACGTGGCCTTCCATGCAGCATATGCATGGGCAACGCACCCACTGTGCAAGGTGACTTTCCATGCAGCATAAGCATGGGCAAAGCGTGGTTCCATGCAACCAAGCAGCCACCAGCACAACACACGTACAGCATATGTGCGTGTAAGTGACACCTGGTAGCAGCCACACCCACCAGGGCTGGATATTGACCGGCACTTGGAAGTGAACCCCGTTGCTTGAACCGCTTGGACGCCGTGTGGTGTGGAGCCTACAGTGCATGGGGCACGAATGTTCCGTGTGGTGCACTAGAAAGCACCCATCGCTGGAGACGCCTAGCGCCGGAATGGTCTACAGGGTGCAGGGTAGAACGTGCGACCCCGAACCCCGCTTGGCGATGCCGAAACGAACCAGGCGGCAATGGGATTCAATAAAGATCGCAGCGCCATGATTAAAGATGCGACTGGGGGCCAGGGATGGGGCTAGGTTGATCAAGGGAGGGTTTTGACAGATTCAGCGAAAAGCGCCAACTGTCTTACCCGGTCCTTAGCCTGGTCTTAGCCGGCTGGTCATAACTGGACCTCTAAGAAGAGAAATCCCACATCAAGGAGCTATAGCATGGTATGCTGCTGCTGGAGCCAGCACACACATGGGCTGAACGAACATGCCGGGGCGTGATTGCGAAGGGAGAGGGTGACGGTCAGAGGCCGGGGAAGACAGATGAACGGGGATGTTCTCAGAAGCTGCAACAACAACAGGTGGTGGTGGGAACTTCTTGAGATGCTGTTGTTGGCATGGTGAGACGTCTGAGCAGATTGAGTTAGGCAGCATTGTCGTCAGCAACAGCAGCTGCTCAGGGGCATTGGTGGCTGTTACGTGGCAACAGGTGGTGGTGATAACAACATCATGTGTTGTGCCAAAGAACATCTGAGCTGCATGCACCCACACAACAATTGCAACAGCAACAACGCATAGTTTGTGAGTTTGTTGGTGTTGATGTGGTGGTGTAATGATGATGGCTTTGGAAACACAACCAGGTGCCTGGTATGTACAGTTGAACAAGTCAAATTGGAAGGGGATAGCTTTTCAGGCCGATTCAAATGACTCACGACCACGAAACCTGTAGCTATACCAAGTCCGAGTCCTTGAGTCTCGGGGTTTCTGGGTGCTGCATGCAAACATGCCGTTGGTGCAACGGCCAAGTGCATGCATGTACCCGCTGTTCTCATGCCATGATTCCTACATGGGGCTCCAGGTTCGGACTCAAAAGCGCAGAGCCCCAGCTACCCAGCTGTGCAAAGGTAGGGGCTTCAGGTCCCTAGGTATCTGGGTGTCCTGCATGCAGTTGTGCCCTTCGTTTAGCAGCCAAGTGTTGGCATCTACATGTCCGCATTCCATGATCACGGCTCCAGGTGCAGGCTCCAGAGCCTGGAGACCCATAGACATCACTGTACGATGGTAGAAGGTTTTGATGCCTCTGGGTTGCTGGGTGTGCTGCCTGAAATCCTCCCCTTCGTGTAGCCGGCTAGTACCTCTATCTGTTGTCGCCAATGTCATGCCTAGTCGCCAAGGATAGGTTTTGATGCGCGAGGAAGGATAGGTTTGGAGGATTCCCAAGATGCACAGACCTAGCCGTGCCGTGAATGGTCTGTAGGTCTCTGAGCCCCTGGGGGCCACCACTGGAGCGTATGGGAGTCCACCACGGTACGTAGACCGTGTATGCATGTAGACCTGGTAGCGGTTCCCTCCCTCCCCTCACCTCTCTCAACCCTCTGTGTTCTCCCTTGCATTCAACTTCAAAACAGGTCTAAATAGTATACATACTCTACACTGAAAGCCAAGAAAACAAGGCCAGGAAGAAAGACGACTGGAGTCAGTAAGGGAGGGAGCAAACAGTCCTTGTGAAAGCATACTTTGAGGTGTACCCGGATGCACCCAGGTGTACACCCAAGGTATGTAGACCCAGGTACCCAGATGTTCGCATGGCGAGTAGCTGAGTTGCGCAGGCGGCAACGGTAGAGGTATGGCTCCAAGTGCACACCCAAAGACTATCATGCTCTTCCTGGGTTCATGGGTCTCAAAATCTTGGGGACCAGCACTGGAGATCACTTGGCGTTCACGGGTGTCTGGCAAGGTGTCAAATGCTACAGATCAGCAGACGGCTTCGGCAGTTGCTGTGGCCAAGGGCGTACCGGCGGTACTCAAGGAGCCTGCACAACAAGTATTGTTCAGTGGTCGCAACAACAGCTGCCTGTCTCATCATCATCATCATTACATAGTCTTTCACGGTTCAAGCCATGGTACCGCGAATAGACATAAGTTCCCTCCAACGTAGACGGTTCTGGCACTCATTGTGCCATGTCAATTCAGTAATGCCAACGTCATTCAAAATGCTCAGATCAGCCTTTGCCGCACGGTTCCATGTTTGGCTTGGGCCCCCCATGGTTTGCCTCAACACCCACTCCTGACCAACTGGGGCCGGGGCGGTTGCAAAAAGCAAGCTGCCTGTTTGGCACGGTGGTTGTGTAGTATGCACGAGCGGACTGTATCAACAAAGTTTTTGTCAGCAACAGCAGCTGTTGTGTGGCAACAGAAGGTGTCAGTAGCAAGATTATGTGTTGTGTCGTGAACATTCAAGATGCATGAGCCTACACCACACTACAAACTTGAGTCGGCCCCTGTACAAAGCCGGAGTCCCTGAGTCTCTGGCTTTCCGGGTGCTGCCTAAGTGCAACCATGTAGCGGCCCAGTGCGCTGATGTCCGTGTGCAGGTACTGATGCTGTTGCTTTCCACAAAGCATGCGCAACTTAGCACCAACTGCTTACTTTTGGACAACCAGGCCTGCTGCCACCAGCCCAACTACACCTTCCAGACACCCGGCTACTTCATGTCCGTGCCCGGGAACTCACAAACCCAGGCAATCAGGCTGTCAGTCCTTCAGTGTGTGTTTGGGTCTCTGGGACTTTGCCTAAACCCTTGGCAGGGCTTCATTTCTAGCAGCAGACCACGAAACCCAGACTCCAGGCACCCCAGAGTTGAAAGGCGGGGAGGCAGCTTAAAGGCGATCCCAGTACAAGGATGACAACGTTTACAAGCCATTTCAGTCAAGTCCAGAAATCGGGTGAATTACGATCAGTCGTTTTCCTTCCATGCATTTTGACAAGGTACAGGGGGGCTAAAACTTGATAAAACCCGTAGCCGGGGATCGGGTATCGAGTCACGTCAAATCGATTGCCGTGCTTCACGTGTTGCGTCAAGAGCATGTGAGTTGCATGCACCACACATGCTCTTGGCGCTACACTGCAGACTTGAGCCGGCCCATAAAAGTCCCTGAGTCTCTGTGTTTCTGGGTGCTGCCTAAGCGCAACCATGTAGCGGCCCAGTGCATTCATGCCCCTAGTTGGCTGATACCAGACTGAGAAGCACAGAGGCCAAGGTACAAGCCGTACAATGGTAACGTCTTTAGGTCTGTGTGCACCTGGCAGGTATCGAGGTGTACCACGTAACATCATGTCCTGAGTTTTGCCGGATACACCAAGCCAGCATCTATGCCATGACTGCCATGGGGTTTCCTGTGCAAACTTAGAAACGCAAGTGTTTGTATCTCGTTTACGGAATCAAGCAGTGGTGTGGCGCAGCTGCAGAGAAGGTGACCCCGTACAAATGACCTTACAGGTTTAAAGTTTTGCCTCGAAACGGAGACAAACGCGAATATGAATGGAGCCAGTGCTCAAGACATGCTTGCAATCATTCCGCCTGTCCAGCGTAGCTCATTCGAATGAAAGGGTTTCGAGGGTTCAAGCGCTAAAACAAAGAAATGGACGATGAAAGCAGCGACCAGTCCCAAGTGTACATGCTGCAATCATGAGTTCATTGACATGGTCACAAGGAGGCAGCACAGGCTGCTCGAGTCAGGAGGTCAACACACAAAAATCGTCGGAGCCAGAGTTTGGCGAGCAACGAGCAGCGATGGCTGGCAATCACTCATGCCTTGGTTGCCTTCTTTGCTGTGGCAGCCTTCTTGGGTGCAGCCTTGGCTGCTTTGGGCTTGGCTGGGGACTTTTTGGTTGCCTTGGGCTTCGCGGGAGACTTGGCCTTGGGCTTCTCGGCCTTGGGCGCCTTGTCCTTCTTTGGCTGTGGCGCCTTGACTTTCTTGACGCCTGCGGAAATAAACAGCGTCCAGGGTGCCAGGTCGTCAAACATCGAAGTTGCATTTGTCAAATTTCGGACAGCACAATAGCAGGCTTCCAAGCGGCAGGAGTCAGCGCAGGCACAAGCTGATGACATCGCTCATAGCGATATGTATGCATGCATCACCTGGCGCTGGTCAAAGCGTTTGAGCTTGCAGGCTCACCTGCTGGCTTCTTGGGCTCCGTGGCCTTCTTGGCAGCGGGCTTCTTGGCAGCAGGCTTCTTGGCAGCGGGCTTGGCAGTCACAGCCTTCTTCTTTGGGCTCTTGGCTGGCTTGGGCGCCTCTGCCGCTGGCGCAGCTGGTGCCTCCTCCACTGGTGCAGCTTCGGCGACAGCCTTCTTTGCGCGTGGTGCCATTGCGATAGGTGAATGGAAGTGACGGAACGGAATTGCAAAAGAAGATGTGCAGCGACTTAGTTTCAACAGTTGTGCTGTGCTGTGATATCACTTCGAGTGTTGTTGACCTGAAGTGTGATGGCCGTACACATGCCCACATGCGCCATTCCAACTCATCCTGCCGTCCCTAGGATACCAGAAGCGAGTGCACTGCATCAGTTGACATAATTGTTGAAGGACTTGTGTGGAGAGCAGCCTCTGGGCCCCACAAATGCCCAGTGTGCTGAGGCCAGAAATCGGAAGCAAGACGAATTGTTTCCTTGTATCCAGAGGGTAAGCTTGCTGTTTCAGCTCTTATCTGCCTACTTGCCAGCATTGTACTTTTTTGTGAGTGGCAGGTGGGTGCAAACCCACGCACAGCGTCCTGCTGTAGCCAGACTGTTGCTCTGTGTAGAGATTCTCAGAAAAGGTCATCATTCTGACAGTCAATTGATACGTGCAAGAAACATTCGTTGCAGTAATATAGTACTAGTAGTGTGGCAGCTCAGTGGCATGTCAACGCTTCATGCGCATGGTAGCCTTTTGCTACATGGCAAGAGTCAACAGTCACCTCATGTCAGTTACCATCATGCGCCCCCTTCTGTCCAATACGAGCATAACATGGACGACCTATGACGAGCAGCGTAGACATGTAAAGCCGCATGCTCACTTGTGCGATGCCAGGTCCGTATTACTCTGACTGATGATGTCGATTGTCGATTGATTGATTGAGCTGCTGCCTGTTGAGCGGATGTCATTCAGCGAGTCCAGTCATATTCCTCTGTTGCTGATGCTGCACGGCAGACCCAGCCTATAATGGTGGCAGAATTGCTTCCCCCGCTTACTGACTCATTAAGGCCCATTTGACTCATTAAGACCCATTTGAGGCCATTACAAGCTGCATCGCGATCAAGTGGAGCTGAACAGTGGCATGTCTAAGGCCCCCCCTGCACCGTGCTAAATGCTGGACATGCGTGCCATCTTGGCAGGTTCCTGGCCCTTTTTGGGTCTAAATGGGTTTGCGGTTAGGATAGCACTTCGCGGGGTGGCCACCACCATTACTATCCCGGTGTGTCACAATCCCCTGCACTTGTAGGGTTGACGGGTTGGAGTTCCTCCGCTCATGTGATCTTACCAATAAAGAAAGATGTTACCTTCTGCAATCGCCATCCCCCATCAGAGACACGGCAACTCCATGTCAGATCCCTGCTTGCAAAGGAAGAGAGTTGCAACTGCATTGACCGCAACCACAGGCTGCAAGGCTGCAAAGCACACATGCAGGTGGTGCGGCAAAGTGAGGCTTTTGTGTCACGAACACTGCCAGCGGACACTCCATTACATTTTGAAGGGTAAGCACAGCCAACGCTGCAGCTAAATAAACCCTGTAAGGCCTGTGCTGTCATGCAGGCATCTCCGCGGGTGCACACGCGCCACCCTCCTGGCCACCTTGCACTGCAAGTGCTTTCATCTTGTCCGCCACCATTGAATGTGCTGCTCTCACCCTGGTCAGTACAGCGCCATCTACGCTCCGCCTCACAATGTGTGCACAGTTGTGTAATCGGCACAGCAAAGGTTGTGCAGGAACCTGGGATTCAAGTCAAATCCGAGTCTTTGCTCAATCACAGTCCCGCTGCAGTTCACTGGTTAGAGCGGACAATTAAGTGATGACATGCCCATACTGGGTGGCATAAATAACGGACTGCTCATTGTTCCATGCCGCTGCCCAAGGCCACACAATCACATGCGCTGCTGCAGTGCTGCTGCTGCAATCCATTCTACTCCTGCTACGCCCTCGGTCAGTCAGTGATACAAGTGGTGGGTCATTGAGACTCATCACTCACGACTGTTGTCTCATGATGCGGGCTCCATACTGGCCCTTGAAAATGGCTAAGCTGTCTGTTGTACTCCTGTCCGGTTACGCAGGGGTGCTCAGCTAGACATTGTTTGGGCCATGCCAACGCCATGCACCCGTCATATGCCCAATGCCATGCATGGGTCATATGCCCAACGCCATACACCTGTCACATACCCAACGCCATCCACCCGTCATATGCCCAACGCCACGCACCGGTCACATGTGCTGCTGCCATGCACCGGTCACATGCGCTGCTGCCATGCATCCGTCACATGACCAACGCCATGCACCGGTCACATGCGCTGCTGCCACGCACCGGTCACATGTGCTGCTGCCATGCACCGGTCACATGTGCTGCTGCCATGCACCGGTCACATGTGCTGCTGCCACGCACCGGTCACATGCGCTGCCGCCATGCATCCGTCACATGACCAACGCCATGCACCGGTCACATGTGCTGCTGCCATGCACCGGTCACATGTGCTGCTGCCATGCACCGGTCACATGTGCTGCTGCCACACACCGGTCACATGCGCTCCTGCCATGCATCCGTCACATGACCAACGCCATGCACCGGTCACATGCGCTGCTGGGGTGCAACCACATTTTTCTCTCTCTCTACACGGCATGCATCAATGGTCTCTGCCGCCAGCCGGGGACTGGGCCTTGAGCTGAAGTCCGGCTGTATGCCCGACCGGTCTATGTCCGTGCGGTTGGGCGTCAGGTACTTGCCGACCTGAAGAACAGGCAGGGCACAAGGCCAGGGCACGCAGCACAAACTTAGAAAATGCAACATGCAATGGTAACACCTGCCTGGGTCGACGCAGCAGTGCTGCATTTTAGCCAGCCAGAACTCTGCCGCCCAACACTGCCAGCACATCAAGACATGCCTCGGATGTCAACGAACATGGTCCGGTTCCACACGAATCTGCCATAATGATCCTCTTCTGCATCGTAATTAATGCTCTCAATCCTTACCCACGTGACAGCCACGTGACGCCACGTGACTCCATCCTTTTCACGCACCGTGAGCACCATGCCTGACCCGTCCGACAGCTCGTACACACTCTGGATCAGACCCTTGCCGTACGTGCGGCTGCCTGCAGAACGGAGAAAGGCGGTAGACAGACAAACACATGCATTTGCTGCACCAAGGATAAGCACAGTGGACAGACAGGTGCACGTGACAGCAGCAACACAATATCACAGCATCTAATGACAACAGAGGCAGCGTCATCACACATGCGACAGGCAAGCCACCTGCATGAGCACAGCAGAGAACACCATGCTAGCAATCCTCGGACTCAAGGCCATATCTTGAACTGCTGATGTCCGTTTTTGCAATGTGCGTACACAATTCTACATCACACATGCACGCATCAGAACACCAGAGAGTTGTCGGAGTTCTTATGTACAAATGCATTGCACTCGACCCTATTTCACCAGACCAGACTCACCTACGAGCACCGCTCTGCAGTTGTCATGCAGCGCGCCTGCCACAATCTCACTCGCACTGGCCGTGTGCTCGTTCACAAGAACCTGGGATCATGTGATGCATGTGATGCATGTGGGAAACGCACATTGTCGCATTGTCCGCCGTGGGCAAGTGAAGACGCTCGCCTGGCAGCCTGCATGCCTAATTGTCGGCACAGCACATGTCTCCCTGATCAAGATCAAAGCCAGTAGATTCAGCGCACCAACCTGATCAACATCAAGAGGCCATGTCGTGCACGTGTTCTATTGCCATGCCTTACACCCACCAGCAGCGGCAGGCGTGTGAGTGGCGGTCCCAGCGCGCGCGGGGCATCTCCCGGGATGCTGCGGCTCTCGGTGAACACGATGGGGGCATCGTCTGCATGGGGCCAGGCAGGCAATGCGTGCGTGTGTGTGTGTGTGTGTGTACACGATGGGGGCATCGTCTGCATGGGGCCAGGCAGGCAATGCGTGCGTGTGTGTGTGTGTGTGTGTACACGATGGGGGCATCGTCTGCATGGGGCCAGGCAGGCAATGCGTGCGTGTGCGTGTGTGTGTGTGTGTGTGTACATTGGGGATGCTTGTTCACACTACGAGATGGAATAACCAAACAAGGGTCTCAAGCCCTTTGTACCAAGCCCTTTTGCTAAAACATCGCCATGACGAGAAACTTAAACAATCAGAGTAAGGGAAAGCTCATCAGGAAAGAACGACGGGTCACATGCAATCAGCACATCCTCCAGCAGTCCTTGAGCAGAATGGCATCCAAAGCCCCGCTAAACCATCCAGATACGTTCAAGTGTGGCCAGGCGTCAAGCTGGGAGCTTCCAGTAGGCTGCTTCCAGTAGGTTCTAGCCTCACTTCTTCCGTGATTGTGCACTGAGATCCGGGAGCCCTGGGCAGGACTTGAGCACATTATGTGACAAGGTCTAGCCATGCAGCATGCATCCGGGCCCCTGCATTGTCTCACCGTCTAGGAACAGGCGTGCCACCTCCAATCCCTCTGACACCAGCCCACCCCTGTTGTCCCGCAGGTCGAGCACAAGGGACTGCAAGGAACAGCACAGCATGTTCGTCCTGCTGCTGTGTTCTGGAGGCATGTGTTAACCCCATGCTGCAACATGCTCTGCTGGTGGCGAACAAGCGTGTCGGGTGCAGCGTCACAGGGTGAGCTTATTCGGGCTGGCACCGCAGACAGTACGTAAGCGAGCAACAAGAACGCTGCAGCTTGAGACGCAACCCTTTGCCCATTTCTCACGATAGGAAAGCATTCTTTTTCCACCTGAAGGTCAAACCTTGGTACCAGAGTCTCTCACACACTGCGTGTGGAGATGAACTCTCTAACTCACTGCAATTTTTTGCCAGTGTGCCAAAGGCTTGCTGCGTGCAGGGGCTGAATGGACTTTTTCTTGAGTCTGCGAGCACTCCTTTTCGTCCACATCTCCCATTCACCTTAGCCCCCTGCCCCTGCAGTTTGTCGATGGCTGCCTTGAGGTCCCTCTGTGCTCGAGCGTTGAAGGACGTCAGCCGCAGCAGACCCACGGGCTCGGACTGACCCTGGCACAGGAGGCAGGGGCAGGCACTTCAAGCAATTGATTTTCAAATGGCACGTCCTTCACTAGATGATCCCTGCAAAGCTCTTGCTGTCAACTTGTTTCAAAACATTAGTCAAATCAATCTGGGCCAGGGCCGGGTTGATAGCTAGCTGATCGCTTACTTGGCTGGTGCTTTGAGAGACAGACACAGAATACATGCAAGTCACTGCCAAGGCTCAATCTTCCAGCCAGGTAATCTTGCAGTCCTGTACGTCATGCTTGCGGTTTCTTGCCTGTTTTGTGGCGCTGTGCCATGTTAAGGCCACCAACCCGCATGCGCACACACATATCAAAACCTATGCACACACATCATGGAGCATACACTGCATACACCACCATACATTCGGCCCCCATACCTTAGCTAGACTGGAGGTGACCGGTGAGCCCAGCACCCTTACAGGCCGCTCCACCGATACACTCTCAGTCATGCCGTCAACCTTGCGCACCTGAAGGCCAGAGACACACCAGGTGTGATGTATGGTTTTGTTACATGGTCACCCAGCCCAGCCCTGATCCTCACACAGGCCTTCCATGCACACAGTCTCTCACACTGCATGCTCATCTCGTAAACTTGCAACATAGCCTGCAGTGTGATATATCGCATGTGCATGTATGTAGGTGCGGCATGAAACATCTGAATGCATCCGCCTCTACGTCCCCACATCGTGCTCCCTCACCGAAAGCCCCCTTGACCCCCTTGACCATCCTGTCCATTATAACTGAGATTTTTCCGCCCTTGTCTGCATGGGAAAAACTGTCTGAAGTCGCCTTGCTAAGCGTCAATTTCAGCTTCTGTTGAAGCTATGGTGCTTGCTTGTCACAGTCCATCCCCTGCGTCCCCACATCGCGCCCATTCCCTCTCTGCCCTCTTTCACCTTGAGTTCCACCACGGGTCGCTGGCTGAGGCTGGAGCCCTCCCCCTCCGCCTGCTGACCCGCTATGAGAGAGGCGGCCTGCGGCACAGAATGGGCAAAGCATGGGGGGATGAACGCAGGAGCACACACACGCAGGCTATCAACTGGCGATGACACTTAGCATGACCCGCAGCCATGCAACCCAGTCACGGAAACCGATTACAAGCATCAATGGCCACGTGGCCTTGCATCCTGCCGTGGTCCGGGCCGTGCGTCCCACACACTCACACCCACACCCACACGCACGCACACGCACACGCGCGCACACACACACACATGCACACGTGTCCTTTTATGGCCTTCACACACCTGAAATGGAGTCTTAGCCCTGAGCGACACGCCGTCCACCTCCACCAACTCATCGCCCTGCTTCAAACCCATCTGGAACACAAGGCAACGCAGCGATCAGCCTCAGGAGCGGGACTGGGTCATTTACAGTGTTGCTACAAAGATCTGCTGCCCCAGTGTTGTCTCTGTGCTACGCTGGAACTAGCAGGTGGCAATCGCCATTGACAGTTCTTTGGCATTACCAGGCATTACCACCATTGCACTACAGAAGTTCACCAATAGCCCAGAACATACAACAGAGGCAGTGCAGTTCCAACAGTGACACCTTCCTATGACGAGCAGGAATGACGTGATGCCATGCGCCGACGTGGGTGGCTGACCTATTGAGGTGGACATGCATGATGCCAGGACAACTTGGCACGTCTGGCTGGCCATGCGGCAGCATGCCATGACTGCAACTAACACCGTCACCACAGCCTTGTATGTGAAACCGACATTGCATTTCCCACAATTACTACATGCTCCTCTGCAGCAGCTGCTCTGGAACACCTTGTGTGCATGCTGAGCGCGATGCTTCTGTTCAGTCTGCTGCCAAAGCAACGGTGTCATGCTGATGGTTTCCTGTGTAGCCTGCCTGCCGTTACCTTGTCCGCAGGGCTGCCTTTACTCAGCCCCACCACAAAAACGCCTGTGCTGTCCGCAGGGCGGCTCATCGGTAACTGACGGCCCTGGGGATACAACCACGAGCAACCACCCAGCATGAGCATCAGCATCATCAGCATCAGCATCATCAGTAGCCATCTGCAGACTGGCTCAAGGCATCGTATGTTTACCAAATTCAGTCGCGCCTGTTGATGCCCATTGGCCAGTGCTCGGACAACAACAAATCGCTGCGCACAGCCATGCCGACCAACAACTCGCACGTGACACCGTATAACAACACCAGGCAGGGAACATGCTTACTATTGTAAATCACACATGGCCTTAAAGCAAAGCTTGGCTGCTATTGTGAAACACACATGACCAAAAGCAAAGGCTGCTTGCATGTGGGCTGTGCAAATCCCTTGATAATGTCACAGGCGTGTGACAACACCATTTGCGACCTCGGGCAAAAGCAGATGGTTACATTCACCACATCAGCACACCAGGCAACCGGGCAAGGGCATGCATACGTTTACCGAACACGCAAATTGCAAGCATGCACTGACCGTTTTGAGTGCGTACTCTGCGCTAGTGCCCAGATTGAGCCCTATCCCCGTGACGTCGTATTTCTTCATGGCTGCTAGTTCGCTGGGTGTGATGAAGCGGCAGTAGGGGTCGGACACGCCCCAAGCCATCATCTCACGGATTGACCTGCACCGGGCAACACACAGTACATCTTCAGCTGCACTCTGATTAACAACCCAGTTGAGCTGCAGGTTCACTTACGGAATCACTAGGTACGAAGAGGACAGTACGGACGTGAAAAGGCATGCGCAGCCACACTCAACTGCACGAGTGCGAAGAACAGGAAGAACTGCTAGAGCAACATGCTCAGCGATAGGGTCTGAATGCAATCCAGAGGGTCAGGCTAGTCGTACTAAAACCGGGTTGTAATGATAAACGTCAGCTCTTGTGTACTGGAGAGTGTTGGAGATGGTTGGAGAAACGAACGGTCTTGCTTGTGACTGCAACATGGGCCAGACATGTGGGGTAGGCAACCGTCCAACCTGTGCCCTTGCCTGCACAAAGGATGGCACGTCTAACCCTTTCTTTAAACCCTAAATCCTAACCCCTAAGCGTACCTGTAGACAGATGACACGTCGGTGTACTGTTTAGCCAGTGCATCGTCCCTCAGCGCCTGCCACCGCGCCCTGTCCCATCCAGTGGACCGAGCGTCAAGGTAGTTCTGATCAACCTGCGCATGTGGGACCATATGCTAGACGTTGCAGACATGGTGGCGTTGGCTGCTCCTAGTTGTGGCATTGGTGGTCCAGGCTGGCTTGGTTATGTGCTGCGAGCTGGTGTTCTGGTGTGATCTATTCAAGATGTAAGGACCTGTCTAAACAGACGCACAAGTTTGGTTGCACTCCAAGAAAGGATGAGACCATGTGCCACAGTATTCAGCATGGTAATATCCTATCCATCAATGAATCCAGACTAGAAACCATTCAGATGGGTGGTAAATGTCGCCCAAGTGACTGCACGGCTTCCTGCACTCATTCGCTTCAGGGCTTGCGCTTGCATTCGCTACCATCATCACCATGCCCTCCTCGTGCTTTTGCCTCCATCTCGACTCACCACCTCCCAGACCTCTGACACCAGCATGTGCGCCACCTGATTCACTCGCTCCTCCTCCTGAAATACCAACAGGGGTGTGGTGTGTGTGTGTGTGTGTGTGTGTGTGTGTGTGTGTGTGTGTGTGTGTGTGTGTGTGT
>QAXH01006364.1:15023-25052 GCA_004335635.1 Chloromonas sp. AAM2
GTGTGTGTGTGTGTGTGTGTGTGTGTGTGTGTGTGTGTGTGTGTGTGTGTGTGTGTGTGTGTGTGCGCGCGCACACGTGTAAATCCATAGCAAGACTAGCTGCATGGCCATCACCTGCTCTAGTGCATGGCTGCACTTCATCATTGTTTCAAACTCAGCCCACAGTTCTGAAAGGCTTGCACAGGCGCATGCAGCACGCTGAGTGCGGTTGTGCGGGAGCCATGGATGTTGAGGCTTCTACACGTGGAAGGTGTACACGGCCATGGATGTTGAGGCTTCTACACCTGGAAGGTGTACACAGCCATGGATGTTGAGGCTTCTACACGTGGAAGGTAGGCACAGCCATGATGAGAAGCACGCGATGAAGCCAGCACAGAAGAGAAGGCGCTGTGCGCCGCATGGATACACGCTGCGCATTCTCACAACACTCGCACTGCCCCGCCCGGGTGCGCTGTTTTCCCCCACACCTGGCATTGCACCTGTTACAGACCACGGGCCTCATGCATCATGATGAGTGTTGTGCCGAGGCGTAGACGTAGATTCTACGGTAGAATTCTACTCTACGTTCCTACGCGTAGAAATCCTGCGATCTATGCCTCCCGCACAACATTATTCATGATGACGAGCACTCCCTGACGCCAAGACAGGGTCGAGAGCGCCATGCACAGCATGATGTCATGCCAGCAGACCAGCCCTGTTCGGCTCGCATCCCACCTCTTTACTGGCCGCTGTGTTCCCTAGTATGTTGTTGAAGGGCATGCGCGGCCCTGACCGCACCACCGCCCCCATGGCGCTGTCAACACGAGCCTCCAACTGCCGCACTGCCTCTAACATCTTGTCCTCAGCCTGAGCACATGAACACATGCACAGTCGCCAAGAATGTATGCACACAATGTACACTTTGAGCAGCAACTGAGTACTATTGCTGTAGGTCAGGCTGCATTCACATCATAGCAGCATTATTCCGTAACCCAGCATCTGGTGGCCCATCTGTGGCATGTGGGCGCACAGGTTGGCCAGGTGAACACATGCACAGCCGCTGACCAAGGTTTGAAGTGCGGTCTTTGCTACGTTTATACATTCATGCCGAGTTCGACCATTCTGCTTGCGAGTTAACTCGACCTGCAAGTTCACCGTCCCTTGCCAATTCTGCCGCCTGCTCATCACCATCTTCACTACATGCTTCCCCCACTGCGAATTCGCACATGGTTTGCACGTTACCTGGCAGTTCCTTCTTGCCTCACCTCGGAAGCCACACCTGGCACCAGCACTTGGATGCCGCTCCCTTGTGAATTGAGCAAGTCATGTCCCGGCCCTTGCAATAGAGCCTCCTCCAAAGGCTGAGATTGCTGAGCTGAATCATGTAGCTGTGGATGTAATTCCAACCAACTTGATGAAAAGCCTAAGTCCATGCCTGTCTGTGCTGTAAGCTGACTTGAGGAAGAGCTGACGGGTGGCAGCAACCACTGCATACCACGTGCTGACTGTTGTGTGGTGGTTGCAGCGGTTGGTTGGTCTGTTGCCCACGTGCTTGCATCTGACGCATGTGATGGACGTGGCGTGCCTAAGAGGACGCTGGATGTTAGCGCTGCAATGGTGAGGGCGTTGCCCACGTGGCCCCACCAGCTACGTTGGCATGTGCTAGGAATAAGTGGTGTCTGAGGATTGTCTACTGTGCTGGCTAGCACTGCTGCGTCTTCTATGCCAACAGGTGCTGGTCTTAGTGCAGGGCCTGCATGGCAGGTTTGCAAGGGAAGCGTGCAAGGCTGCGCGTGCAAAGCGTGAAAGGCTGTAGCAGCTCATGGAAGGCCAGATCTTGCTCAAACACTCTTGATCACGCCATCCACAGCGGGTCAGCCAAGGCCCACGATGGAATTGAAAGTGAAGGGTCATGATAGCATGGAGAAGTGGCAGACTGACAGGCAGCCCCTAGATGTCCTGTCATTTGATTTGTTGCATGCATCCATGCAGGTGCACATAGCGCAGGACACCCACTGTGTTGAAAGCTGGCTGGACGTGCAGCACAGTTGACATGCCTTCGACGTTTGACCTGCGTTTATTGACTCCAACGCGCTGTTGAGCATTGACCAGGCCATGTCAAGCTGATCAATTGCAGCCAGACAAACTCACAGAACTCACCTGGGGGACTGGCTGCTGAATAGAACACGCCGCATGGTGTATTGGCTGCTGCGTCTGTGTTGTCCACCGATCTGGGATCCCGCACACCATCGTGCACTAGTTTAGCGCTTCATACTAGTTCAATTTGTGCCGGCCGGATTTCGCAGGAAATGCTTTGAATTGTGCGTCAGCGGCATGCTACCAAGGCTTTCGTGCTTTGCTTCCATCGGCCATCGCGCGCGATCAGGCGCTCCCACGTGCAAATAACTTCTTCCGTTGTTTGCTTTACATGCGTCCAGCACTCTGCCAGCCGCAGATCACCATGCTCCTGGGCAGAGTAGGACGCCCTTGCTTACGTCCTGGACGTTTAAACGGCATCATGTCAGCTGAACCAGCCTCAGCTCATGGCATCAGCAGCAAACCAGCACCTTCGCCTGGAGCAGCCATCGACTTTCTCATGCTACTTCAAAAGTTGAAGGTGTTTCACATTTGCAAGGACAGCGTAGGCAGGCCTCCTTTCTTTCCAATTCTAATGAACTCTTGTACCCTGCACGTACATGTGTACCCTGCACAAACACACACGTCAAAGCCCTATTGCCATTGCCCTATTCACTACGAGGGAGAACAGCAGCACTGCATAATCACAATGTCATCAGGTAGCAGTAACAGCTGCAAGACATAGTACATGTAACTGTAGGGTTTAAATGCCGCATAGCCATACATGTGCCATTGCAATCAATTTGCCAAGCCATACACGTCATTTCGACCCATTTAAACGCTTCCCATGCAGACGACTAAACGGACCGGCTGGGTTCGCATGGGCGTGCATGAGCCAGAGAGCATAGCAGGTGGGCAAGACCATCATGCATGCCATCCCATGTGTGCTCGTTTTTCCACACTTTGCCACTCACAGTCACTCTTCCCTCACACGACTCAAATGATGACGGGGGTTTTGACTTTACACACGGAGGTTGAGCGATCTTCTGTTTGACTTATCGGATGATATAGATGTAAAATGCTCGCCCTTTTTTCCTCACCCTTTTTCCACACATGCAGATCACATGTACCGCATGGGCATGATGTCTCTCATAGCCACAGACAGCGGGGTGGACGTCCAGCGGTGCATTCGCATGGCGCTAGTGCATGACGTGGCAGAGGCCATAGTGGGTGACATCACACCACACTGCCAGGTGTGTGTGTGTGTGTGTGTGTGTGTGTGTGTGTGTGTGTGCGTGTGTGGGTAGGCGGGCGGGCGGGCGGGTGTGTGCGGGGGGCAGGCGAGGAGCAGACATCTTGCACATCTTGCACATGAATGCCGAGGCACGCAGTGAGCCAATGGCATCATATGAATGCTCGTGCTAAAAGGCCGGCGAGTTTTGGCAGAAGGCCATGCCCTCAGTCTTTAGTTTAGTGCGCCCTGCCTCTTGAACTGGGTGCGTACACTACTGCAAAAAAAGCCGCTCTTCCACAACTCAAGTGCAAGACGGTTAGCCACGTGTGTCATGTGTCACCAGGTGTCGCCTGAGGAGAAGCGTCGGTTGGAGGCCGATGCCATCACCACCATACAGCACATGCTGGGTCAGGAGACACAAGCAGGTCTGGCAGTGGACGAGGCGGTAGACTGATGGCGGTTGCAGCGCACAGGACTGAACCCAACAAGCACACAGGACAGGCGGAAAAGGCAGGCCAACAATCCACCACCGACGTGTATGCATGAGCAGCTAGGGGCAGCTGGAGGGCAGGTTTGTTTACGCTTTGGGCCTCAAAAGATTGTAACCAGGCAACCAGCCGTGGCCTCGTTGCCTCCAGCAAACCCTTCTTCTTTTTCTCGGGGTGACTCTGCAGTTTACTATGCTGTCAAGGATGGCCTTGACGTAAGTGATCTTGGAGTTTGAATTGCTGGGTTGATGCATGCCAGGTATCTGTTTGAAGGACTGCCCCTTGATTCACAACATGCCAAGTGCCGCTCCTTCAAGCGCATGCATCCCATGCATGATGCATGCACAGCAGCCACTTATCGTGTCTTTTCCCATCCCCGCTCGTGTTGAACCGCACTGTCCCACGTGTGCCTTGACTGAGCACGTGCCTTCTTTGACTTTGCCTTCCCAGCCAGTGACGTGTCCTCTCTGTGGGGCGAGTACGAGCAGGGCGCCTCACCCGAGGCCAAGCTGGTGAAGGACTTCGACAAGCTAGAGATGATAATACAGGTGACTGGGAAGGCTGAATAGAAGGGCGTGCTGAGTGCAGCATACGATGAGGTGCAGCGCTGAATGGAAGCATGAGCTGAGTGCAGCATATGATGAACAGCGAAGAGGGGGCTGGGGCTCAGATGTGAAAGACGATGACAACGCTGAGCCAGGTTGAAGATGGTCACTCTGTTAGGGTAGGATAGACTAAGTGGAAGTTCAGGCGTTGCAGTATACGATTGCTGGAGGCTGGCCTTGCACAGTGGAGACCGCTGGTATGGTCGCTCAAGGCTGGTCTGGAACTGTTAAGACATTCTGCAAGGCGTTTGAGGATTGCTGTGTTGCAGGCACATGAATACGAACAAGCACAACCCGGCAAACAGTTGCAGGAATTCTTCGATTCAACTGATGGCAAATGGCGCACAGAAACGGGGTGGGTGGGCGGTGGTAGCCTTGAGAAGTGTTGCCACGATGCATGGAAGAGTCATTGCAAATGCTTTGAGGCCTGAGCGGACCCGGCATATGATGATTTAGAAACTGATGTTGAAACAGCGTAAAAATATCAAGCATTTGTTACAAGCACTGTGTGGTGCTCTGGTACAGGCAGCCATAAATGGTGGCAAAGCAGGAGCATGATGTCGGATTAACACGACTTTGCTGCCTGTTCTTCGCTCCTAGCTTTGCCTGCTTGACCCCTGCCTGTCAGCCATTATTTTGTCCTCAGCGCTCCAACTTCTGCGTTCTTTGCTCCTTGCGTTTGGGCTTTGCCTTTGCTGTGGCCCAGGGTTGGTTAGGGCAGTATCCAGCCTTTTCTCTTGCATGGCGTGCTAGGGTTCGCGCTTGGTGCATTAGCGCGCCCCGGTGTCAATAAATATACTGACGTGCGCCTGGGTAAGGAAATGTAAGACAACATGAACACGCACAGCAGGAAGTAACTGATAGGAACTAACTGACCAGTGCCTCCCACTGTCAAGCAACTGATGTTCCTAAGAAATGATTGCTCGTGTTCTTTGGTGCGCAGGCGGGCATGGGCTGCTGAGCTTGTGGCACGGCGTGCACATGCCAGAGGGAAAACAGATCCAGGCACCAGCAGTGCAGGGCCGGTACCGCCCTGATGTATGCACAAGACGTTACAACAGGCTAGCGAGTAGAATAGCAACAGTCTCAGTTGTAGAAGGGATTCGCATGGCCCTCTCTACGTGCATAATGCAGTGCGGCACATCGACCCACGCCATGCCAATCTATACGCAAGGCGGCACAGTGTAATCATGGTATTGCGAGCGAGACAGATGAGCGTCGCAAGCTGACGCGGTGGGTGCTGAATCTTGTCAAGCCACCGTCTCTCTCTGACCCCTTCGCAGACCACAGGCAACATGCTATTTAACTTCCTTGTCTTGCAACATGAGTGGGAGTTTCCTTGGGAAACGACATACATGCCTGCATGAGCTTTGTATTCAGGTCAGAATGCTCAGTACCAAGCAACGTAGGTATAAGATCAGTACCCCTTGTTTGGCACTCGGTTTCTTCGCATTTGGTACCCATGCAGTACTTCGCTGCGAATATCATACCTTTGCATTTATTATACCTTTGCGTCCAACAAGCGCAACGTAATGAAACCTGACAGTAATGTGTATAATCATCAAATGTACCTGTATTCCATTGCCGCTGATCATACAAAAACCTCAAATGCCACGTGAGAAAACAAACCGGCATACGCTGTCGCCCTCTTGACTGCGGCTTTTTCTTGCGCAGCCTCTCTCGCACTTCTCTCGGCAGGTCTTCAAAGCCTTTGTTGTTGTGTCTTGTGAAACTGCGTTCTGATGAATGCATCAATCACCTGACACAACGGGCGCAACAGTAGCTAGGCTACTCACAGGCCAGCACCAGCCCAGCCCAGACTGTGCGCGGTATGAAGCATAGCAGTGGAGTATGTGCTGCTCTTCCCCAATGGTGAATCGTCAAGAGAATGGTGAAGTGATGACGTAGTCTGCTTTCCACCATCAATGCTACACAGCACCTAACGTCAGCAGCTTGCTTGCACTGCCTTAAAGTATACTGTTGTCTGGACTACAAGCAGTGCAATCGCAGGGCGAGGAGAATGTGAAGAAACCGGTTCTCCAACCTGATGACAGGAGGCGGTCCACCTGCTGCCAGGGAGGCCTGCCCTTGGATGCATGCCAGCAGCGTGTTTACTGCATACTCCAGGACCGCTGATAGTTTGCCGCCTGCCGCCACAATGCTACCAACCTGACCCTTCCTGAGCTGCTTCAACTGCGCTTGACAAGCGCGGAAGTGTCCCGTTTGCTCTGCTCTCCATTTGGCTCATGCTCATCGTCACTGCAGTCGTGAAGATTCGTAAAGAATGTATTGAGTGTCTGAAAGAGCAGAGGCTTGAGCTCCTCTGTGCGATGTGGCCCAGCAGACTGTGCTGGACTGAGGCTGACGTTGTCGCCGTGTGCAGGTGCTAAGCCCACGCCTCGTTGCAGCACCTTTTGTGCGAACGTAATGGCCATTGATGTGGCCATGTGTAGTTGTAGGTGAGCGCGCAGCAGTGCCCAGGCGTTTGGCACCACCGCTCGACCGCTGCCACTACAGCAGGCCATGTGCGTGTCCGCATGCACCGCGTCGCCGCGTGGATGAGACTGATCCGGGATGGGCGCCTTTGCAGAATTGTCGGGTGAACAGAGCGCAGCGGCGACAGGAGCAGAAGCACTGGCGAGGCCTGTATGCCGTTTTTTCTTGGCAGGTGGCGCGCTTCTGTCCGCAAACTCGCGCTTGCCATGAGGGCTCAACAAGTGCTGCCGGTCCAAGGTCTGCTCAAGAGGCGTGCTGCTGACTGCACCCACTGACTTTCCTTGTCGCTGATTAAGGGGCACCGCTTCAGTTGTGTCCTCAGAAGACGCAACTCGGCCATCATCATCTGCACCCATGTCGGTTTCTGACCCTTCTGGCGCCTCGCTGCTTGCCTCGCTACGGCTTTCCGTGCTGCATGCATCGCGTTCTGAACCATTCTGCTGGATGGAAGTGGCACGCTCAGCTCTGGCGACATCCCCATGCCCGGCAATTCGCTGCGGCTTGTGACTCTTGCGTTTGCCGGAGACTGTAGGCTGCTCATGGCGTGCCTGCTGCTGCTTTTTGGTTGCGACTGGCCCTGTTTGGGGTTTCTCTGCTGTCGGCCCTGCGACGAAGTGGAAGCCAAGCCAGTGAGCTAATCAGCAGGGCGCCGCAAGGCAGTCCTACAGCCTGGTTAGTGAAAGACGAACAGTTATACCAGGGCATGAATGCAAGTGTTCACGCTCAGCCAACACGTGAACATACTCGCCGCGCAGATGGCAATACACGCAATCAAATGGTCAGTCGACATACATGCAGAGGGCACGTCAACGCGATGTGGCATCGCGCAGAATGCCTACGCTCACGTAAGAACGGCACTCTACCATGGATTGTGCGAATATTTTCAGGCACCATTGGTGACCCAGTGCATGGCGTTGCGCGTCTTTTCCCATAGGCAGGCCACCCAGTCCGCGTTCTTGGTTGTCAGCCAGGGATGGCTCGACAAAATCTGCACAGGCAATTTGGGCATTTCGACCACACAGGTCGTAAATACATACACAACGCCTGTTCCTGATCTTAACCAGGCGTCAAAACCTAAGAGCTCAGGCAAGTCGCGGTGGCACATCCACAAGGCAAGACAAGGTCTAGTGTGACAGCTGAGCATGCATGGTCACTTGCCTGTGCATACTGCTCGGGATCAGTGATGGCCAGCTTCTGTACCCTGGCCATGATGCGCAGCATGGTCTCCTTGCCCACGTCTGACAGACCCTTGGACAATCTGGACTCCTTCAGGTATATGGCACGATAGTCCGCCTTTCTGATAAGCGATGGATTGGGACCCAGCACGTCCCTGATCAGTCTAGCTAGGGGTTTGGATAGAAGCCCTGGTGGTTTGATGCGTTTCTGGGGCCACACTGCCGGCATGGCAACCTTCTGCCCTTCAAATTCAAAGAGCTCCCCCGGAGCTGGCAGGAAGCGAGTGCTGGGGGAGAGCTTTACCGCAAGTTTGCCTGGCGGTTCGGCAGGCGATGTTGGTTTAGACTTGGCTGCAGGTGAGGCGGCAGGTATCTTGAGGTCGGGCTGTGGCTGTGGTGAGTCATCATCATCATCAGAGGAGGAGGCAGGGTCTGCAACAGCACCCGGTGAAGTTGTGTTTGAGCCTGCAGGTGTTCAACACAGCAGGTGCAACACTGTGTAGGATTGGGTCTTACGCAAATCGCAAGGCTTGTGATGGTTGAAACAAATAAACAGGCTGAGTACAGGCTCATAAAAATGAACATGTAAGAAGCGGTTCCAAAAAGAGGGTGAAATAGAACTGTACAAACCCATGAATCTCTTGGGCACCCTATTAGCCACATCACAAACGGTAGCGCCCACAATGAATCCAGTCCCAGGTAAACCTAAACGTGCCCAATTCCAACTATGTCACCGGCAGTCACGCTTTCAGGCACAGGCATTACTGACGATCACGTGAAGTTGGTTATGGTTAGTGTAACTCATCAAGAACAGTCCACTGCAGCAGTTCCTAGCTATGTCCTGCAGGTTGAATGCATTTGTGTAGAAGTAGTTCGGGAGGCGTAGATTACAGAATTTCTACGCGTAGAAACGTACTTGTGGCACCGTCTGGCACAATTAGCCCATATTTGTCGGCGGCTACCGCCAGCCAAGCCATGCCCGGCTAGCGCCAGCACTGATTGATTCTACTCAGACTCCATTTTGCACAGCTCCAGGTCACCCCAACTCTGCTCTAGAGCAGTGCCACGGGAAGACATGAAGCATGAAAAAAGATGGGTACATGGTTGATGCGTCTGCACGCGTGGGCCTGTGGACTTGCTACTGCATGCAGTCTGCAGGCATGACCCCGTGCTTGCATGCTAGGTGGCAAGCCTGCATTAACATTGAGTGCTTGGCTCATATAGTCTCTGCCCATGAGTGAAACCCTAGTTCCAAGAACCTCACATTTTTCCCGAAACGACAGCGGAACTTTGAAACGGTGTGATCAGATGAAGTCTTGGATCACCTCCTGATCATCTTGCTTGAACTTCATCATCGATCTGCACGTGCGCGCTCAGCCGTTCGGGACCTGCTGCTCAAACAGCGCGATAGGAAGGCTGTGAAGACCTGAGAAGTCGACAACGACACTTTCTCTGGCGTAGAATGCGTAGAATAGTAGACGTATAGGTCGTAGTTTTGTCTACGCCTTTCTACATGAATGGGCAGATTTCGGAATCGAAACGTAGAGAAAAAATCTACCGTAGTATCTACGTCTACGCCTCGGCAAGACACTACGTAGAACAGCGGACTCTCAGAACTTTTCACCATCCTGGATTGATCGATAACCAGTGGCTGCCTGCATCTCTGCCCAGGACTGCCTCTTGTTAGTCGCAGCAAGTAGCGTGAGGCTATGCACCATGTTCCGAGGCTCCAGGCACTGACAAGACGTGTATGTAATGACATGTCATATCATGAGTCATGCATTTGATTGGGAACTCCTCCAACTCGCATGGGACGTTCTAGCGATAGCTCGCTCAACCCGTACGTTCAACTCTCAGCAACAATGACACGGGCCATATGACACGGGCCATGGCAGGGCATGCGTACGGCATGGCCTCACCTTGCCTGCGCATCATGTGATTGATGACAGTGCGAGTCTTGTGCCACAGGCATGCCA
>QAXH01006364.1:34042-81548 GCA_004335635.1 Chloromonas sp. AAM2
CAGGTGGTGTTTTGGAAGATACAGCTTGTTCTGCCACTGACTGCCAGGCTCCTGCATTATTGTGACTTTTCGCTTTATGACTCATATTGATTGACTTTGAGTTTTTTTGTCTGGAGTTGCAGGACACATCCCTTCTGCGCATTGCGCGCATCGACACGGATGTAAAAAGACAACAACAACAACAGCATGTGTTGTACTGTGTCTGATAAATGCATCTAATGAATGCGGGACACATCCCTTGTGCACATCGTACGCATCGGCAACAGCAACCACAACCACAACAACCAACCTGTAGCCATGAGAATGTCTGACGTACCTATATACCTTGAATGCCAAGCAAGACTACACCCTTGCATGCACGTCTGGCAATGCAATCCGTTAAATGCAAATTGTTGGACATAACGGGCGCACCAGTACCTAGGCTACTCACAGGGCAGTCCCGGCCCAGGCCAAGCTCTGTGCAGTACGAACCATAGCAGTGCAGTGTGGATTGTTCTATCAAAGCTCAGCAAATGGTGAAACAATGGCGCGTTTTGCTACCACCAACGTGGCTACCATTGCTAATGTCAGCAGCTTACATGCACTGCTTCAGAGTAAATTTTTGTCAGCAGCTTGCCTGCACTGCGAAAGAAAACAGTCTGGTCTACAAGCAGTGCAATCGCAGGGAAAGAAGGATGTGCACATTGGGAAGGCACTATCAGTGTTGCCGGGCAGATCCTACCATGGCTGCAGATCGCAAGGCCAGTACCTGGCTAGTAAGAAGTACAAGCGTGCCATAGCGAAGCACAACTCTAGCGTGGCGAGCAAGGCTGCTATGGCCTACAGTGCAGGGCTAGAGAGTAGGACAAGGCTACCCGAGCCAAGTGCCAGGCTGGTGCGAAGGGCCAGGCTGTCACCAGCACAACTCCGAGGAGGTCTGCTTTCCATGATGGCAGGCTATACTACCAACACGTCTACAGCTGACAACGTCACGAGCTTGCCTGCATTCTGGTCTACAAGCAGTGCAGTCGCAGGGCGAGGAGAATGTGAAGAAATCGGTCTTCCAATCTGATGGCAAGAGGCGGTCCACCTGCTGCCAGAGAGGCCTGCCCTTGGATGCATGCCAGCAGCGTGTTTATTGCATACTCCAAGACCGCTAGATTGCCGCCTGCCGCTACAATGCTACCAGCCTGACCCTTCCTGAGCTGCTTCAACTGCTGCATCATGTGCTTGACAAGCGTGCAAGTGTTCCGTTCACTCTGCTCTCCAGTCGCCTCCTGCTCATCGTCACTGCAGTCGTGAAGATTCGTGAAGAATGTATTGAGCGTCTGGAAGAGAATGGGCTTGAGCTCTTCTGCACGATGGGGCCCAGCTGGCTGTGCTGGATTGAGGCTGATGTTGTCGCCGTGTGCAGGTGCTAAGCCCACGCCTCGTTGCAGCACCCTCTGGGCGAACGTGACGGCCAGGGATGTGGCCATGTGTAGTTGTGGGTGAGCGCGTAGCAGTGCCCAGGCGTTTGGCACCACCGCTCGACCGCTCCCACTACAGCAGGCCATGTGCGTGTCCGCATGCACCGCGTCGCCTTGTGAATGGGGCTGATCTGGGTTGCGTGCCTTTGCAGAGCCGTCCAATGAGCAGCCGACGGCACAACCAGAAGCACTGGCGGGGCCTATACGCTGTTTTTTCTTGGCAGGTGGCGCGCTTTTGTCGGCCAAGTCGCGCTTGCCATGAAGGCTCAACAACTGCTGCCGGTCCAAAGTTTGCTCAAGTGGCGTGCTTCTTACTGCGCCTGCTGACTTCCCTTGTCGCTGACTGTGGGGCACGGCATCGGTGGTGTCCTGAGAAGACGTAACTCGACCGTCATCATCGGTATCTATATCGGTTTCTGAACCTTCTGGCGCCTCGCTGGTTGCCTCTTTATGGCTCTCGGTGCTGCATACGTCGCATTCTGAACCACATCGCTGATTCGAGGTTGCACGCCCAGCTCCGGTGTCATCTGCATGCCGAGCAGTTTGCTGCGCCTTGCCCCCCAGGCGCAACATATTGCTTTCGCCTGGCTGATGCCAACCTGGCCAGTGAAAAACGAACAGACACCAGGCGCACGGCATGAATGCAAGTGATCACGCTTAGCCACAATACACGCGTGGCGCTCGAGCACGTGCAGGTGGCAACCCTACGTATTAAAATGCTGAGTCGACATGCACGCACAGCAAGTCAGCACGTGAACGCGATGTGGAGTCGTGCAGAATGCCTTTGCGCGTGCAAAAAGGGGACTCTAGCTGCATGTGCGCGTATTCTGAAGTGCAACAGGCAACGCACCGGATCTCATGCGGTGCAAGACGTTTTGCGTCTTGTCCCAGAGGCAGGCCACCCAATCCGCATTCTCAGTTGTCAGCCAGGGATGGCTTGACAAGATCTGCACAAGCAATCCGAGCATCTCCACACAGTAGCCGTAGATACATACAAGAACGCATGTTCGTGATCCTAGCCGGATGCGAGCATTAAGAAGTGAGATTGCCAACATCAGAGCGCCTGATGATTTAGTGGCCTGATGCCTGACTGACTCAGAGTGACACACTCTATTGGTAACCTGACTGTGGCCAGTACAGCATCCTGCTGGTGCAGGCCCAGCCAGCCACTGGGAGATCGGCGTGGCAATGCGAAGCATGACATGGATGAAAGATATAAATGGCTTCAGGTGCGCACTTGACAAGCCCGTTGTGACAGGATGCGCAGCTGCTGGTGCACAGGCTTTAGCAAAAACGTGGCGAGCCATGCCGATGAACCCATCTGTCGTACTCCACTGTTCGTGTGTGCCTGTGCTCGTTCAACTTCCATACTTGTCAAACAAATCAGGCGCCAAACAGGCCAGACAGCACAAGCTTCAGCTCAGGTCGGACACCTTGGCCTGGGCTGATTGGGAACAACTGGCACGGCTGCACACCCACAAGGCAAGCACATGTTCATGTACGTACACGTGTGCCAGCTGCACCTGCATGGCACTTGCCTTTGCATGCTCTTCAGGGTCTGTCGTTGCCAGCTTCTGCACCCTGGCCATGATGCGCAGCATGGTCTCCTTGCCCACGTCTGACAGGGCCCTGGACCATTTAGACTCTTTCAGATACCGACCATGGCCCGCCTTCCTGATAATACATGGGTTCGGCCCTAGCACACTCCTGATGAGCTGACCTAGGGGTTTGGCCTGAACACCTCCTGCTGTGATGCGCCTCTCAGGCCACACTGCCGGCATGGGGACCTTCTGTCCTTCAAATTTGAAGTATTCCCCCGGAGCTGGCAGGGAAATCTGGGGTGGCGTGGACTCCGCTGGCTTGCCTGAAGGTTTGGCTGGCGATGTGAGTTGAGACTTGGCTGCAGGCGACACGGCGGGTATCTTGGTGGCAGGCTGTGGCTGCTGTGAGTCCTCATCATCATCATCATCAGAGGAGGAGGCAGGGTCTGCAGCGACACCCGGTGAAGATGGGTTGGAGGCTGCAGGTGTGAAGGCGCAGGTGTAACACAGTGCGGCAGTGTTAGTTGCAGTCAGTTGGTCACAATCAGTGAAGTTGGTTACGGTCAGTCGAAGTCATCAAGATCAGTCCACTGCAGCGGTTGGTGTTCTTGCAGATTGCATGCATTGATGTGGTATCTTGTGACAGAGGACTCGCAGGGGATTGAATCACGTTCAGCAGGGGGTTGGGCAGCTTGGTTTGATGGCTACGGTTGCAAGCACAATCCGTGTCAAGCACATGACCAGTGGCTGCATGCCTCTCTGCCTCTGGTTGGGCAGAAAAGTAGGGTGAGACTATGCACATGTTCACCAATATGCTTCACCAATATACTTCACCAATTGGTGAACCTGAATCTGTTGCACCATGTTCCAAGGCTTGAGAGTTGAGACGTGTGGCATGTGAGGTCATGTGGGTGACGTCATGCCTTACCTTGCTTGCGCATGCTGGATAACATTCTCTTGACCATAGGGCGAGTCTTGTGCCACAGACATGCCACCCAGTCTGGGTCATCAGTCGTCATCCAAGGGTGTTGCTCAAGAATCTGCACATGCGCAGAACTGCAGGAGCTGTTGGCAAGGACAACTTCACCCAGTAGTTTTCCGCCCTGCATAGTAACTGCAACTGAAACGCTTCAGATGATGACCGCAAGCTTGTGAAACAGGACTGGCGCTGCTGTCCAGTCAGGCATGATGATTCTCCTTTGGGCCAAGTCAGAACATGTGCAGATCGTGACAACAAAGTAGTATAGCAGTAGTGCTATACCGTCACAAGTGTCAAGCAAAAAAGTTACAACAACAAGCTCGTCAAGGAATCATGCACAAGGACAACAAAGGGTAATGGCCAGGGTGGTAAGGCAGGTTGTTGCATCTCAATGCAGGAAACTGAGGCTGTGGCACCTTGACCATGCAGGTTAGTGCATGTGGCACTGATGACATGGTGGCATGCATTCCCCAAACATTGAATAAACTTGCACACAGGGCTGCCGCCCTGACCGCAAGGGGCTGCTGCATGGGGCTGCTGCATGGTGTGCATTGCCTGTCCCGTACGAGGTTTTTCAACAGATCTATTAGCGTTCGTGGCAATGTCTGGCTGTGAGTGCACAATACTGCGACCATGTCCCACCCCCTGCACAGGCAAGGCTGCCGCGCGTATGTTCAATTGCTGTGCACGCATACCTTTGCATGCTCTTCAGGATCTATCGTTGCCAGCTTCTGCACCCTGGCCATGATGCGCAGCATGGTCTCCTTGCCCACATCCGCTAAGCCTCTGGCTTTGGTCTCTGTCAGATAGCGTCCTGGACCGCCAGGTTTCTTTGTTAACCTTGCATGAGGGCCCAGGACATCTCTCATAATTGTGCCCAGGCCCGCTAACAATCTTTCATCTGATGATTTGGAGCACAGCGGCCATTCTGCTGGGACTTTTACCCGCTGACCCTCAAACTTATAGAACTCTCCAGCTCCTGGCAGGGGCAGCTGGGGTGGCAGGGTTAACGCAGTGCCCCTGCGACAGCGTTCAGAGCCCTTGCATGCAATTTTGACGTAGGGTTCAGATCGGCTGCATTGGGCCATACATGGAATTGCCTTTATCTCACTTGTCTTCGCTTTTAGTAGCACTCTGTCCAGCCGGCTCTCGACCCTTCTTTGGTGCCATAAAGGAGAACAATGAACGTCGCTTTTGGCAGGCGCTGGAACTCAACGATGCATGCATGCACGCTTGGTTTTGACAAGTTGTAGTACGCGTAGGCAAACATCGGCTCATGATTGGATGTAACGACTAACTAACCGGGGCCCTTAACGCACGGGAGCGGGCGCGAAGACGAGCATCAACCTCTCAAGCAGCCAAGTGCGTCGTAGAGATAAGTACATGCGATGAAATGCCCAGGGACTTGCTCATCTGACAAGCAAATGCCTCGAAAGCAGTTGCGTTTGATGAACGAGGCGGGGGAAGACGTGTGTGAACAAGAAAAAGACAAGACGCACGCACGGCCCCTGGAGACTGGGGTATGTCTGTGCTGCCTAACCCTAACGTAACCTAGCCCCAGGCCTTACCTTGCTGCACTCCAACTGCTGGCAGTTGCGAGTTGTGCTTGTCAAGACAGGATCAAAATTTCATGTTGGAGTGAGCCAGGCGCTCCCAGGATCAGACTGCTGACAGGACTGGATGTTTACCGCAGCATGGTGTATCACGTCGCATTGCCAACCTAACCTAGCCTACTAGGTTCACAACAGCCTATTCGTTTCTGAACCACATCTGAAGAGGCATGTGTTGGAGAGCGTGTTTGCCTTCATCTTTGTCGATCACAGGCTTTCACGAGCACCACAGTCCAAGCAGGCATAACATGGCAGCCTTAGAACGCAGCTGCCACCAGCATTCGCCCTGCTGTTGACTGAAAGTCAACACCCTCAGTCATGCATAGCACGACGTTCAAGAACCACCAACAGCAGAAAGTGATGAACCTCATCATAGTCCCGCTGTCATCCTTGCCTCAAGGCATATCAAGCAGCAGCCATGCAAAACACTACTTGAAGTACACGTGGTTACAGACAGGCAAACAAGAAGTGACTGTCATCAACGTGATGCTCTGAGCTGCTCTTTTATTTCCTCTGCCTGTTTTCGATACTCCTCCACCAGATGGTTCTTGTATTCTCGGTACGCTGCCTCATGTTCAGCACACACTTGCCGGCCTGCACAAGTCAGGGTCAGTGCATGCAACGAAAGGATCAGGTGCTCAGCTGCATGGTGTAGCCACTGGTCTTACGAACAGCAACCAGACAGCACCGGCAGGGGCAAGAAGCGGGACGGAAAACAATCAGCACAACTGAAAACTTCACCATCGCACCACTAAGACAGCACAGGAGGTGACTTTGACTGTGACAGCTGACTTGGACTCTGATCATGACTGGCTGTGGCGCCCTTTGGCTCACCGTAAGCCCAGTCCGCTGCGGGCGCCAGGAGCACAGCCATGGCAAACGGCTTGGCGGACTGCAAGGAAAGAACACAGGGTATGGCACCAGGGTCAATGCGATGGATGACATCAGATGCTGGGCGAGCAACTGCCGAGCGTTCCACCTATTCTCAAGCTGATCATGGCTGTGCTTCATCATGCTGAATTATGTGACAGGCATGACATGGAACAAGATTCACCGGGGTGAAGCGCTGCTAGTAAAAGTGGAAAGCATCGTGGCCTTGTTGTCACCGGCTCAGCCCACTTGCAATGGCAATCAGGGCCAAAGCATCAGCCAAAAAGGAAACATGGATCAAGTTGCCATGATGAAGAACGCACAGTGAGTCATGAAGGCTTTGCGCTAACTAACTTTTAACATGCACAGTCAACGGACTGAAGTGCCTAAAGGTCACAACTCTAGCCAGGGTTCGACAACCCGATCGAATTCCGATATAATTTCGCCCAATAACCAGAGTCCAGACCAAAGGGTTGCATGGATTGCGGTTTCCGTGGTATCTGTTGCATGCCATTCAAAATGATAACTTGAAATCCCAATAAAAGGCAAGCGGTGTGCCTGAGAATCCGGAATGGTGTGACACTGACTTCAGAAAAGCAGAGATAACTCAAAAGTCATTGTCGAACCCTGACTCTAGCGATTCTCATTTGCCAGAGCTTGCAACAGGTCAACGTGGTCAAAGCATAGCCGCAGGCGAAGCCAAGGAATTCTCAACGAGTGGGCCGGTGGGGTGATGGCTCAGGCCTTGGAAGCTGTGATGCTTCATACCACGCTCAACCCTATGTAACAGATATGCATGGCACACATGCCTCAATCGCATACACATTCTAGCAGGCCTGCCTATGCACACGGCATAGGCTTGCACTGCGCACGCAAATGCTCTGATCAGCACCTCACCCCGGCCAGCCAGCTCAGTGCGCCTCCAACAACAATCCCGCCTGCAACGTAAGGAGCAGTTGCATGGCAGATGTAATGCCTCCTGGTACTGTGCCCCGGAGACACGTGACCTAATCGAAAGTCCATTTGATTATGGTCAGATTGGATTGGACTGCTGCTGTGACGAGCATGTCATGTCGCTCGTGCAGTGCATGTGACCTACCCACGGTGAAGTACCAGTCGTTCCTAGTCAGACACCAGTGCAGCTTGTATTTGAGCTCCTTAGCCTTTTCATCCTGAAGCCCACGCGGCAATGCTGCCCTGATGGCCTGTTGCTCCATCTGCTCCATGTAGCGGTCCATGGCGGGGTCAGGGCCGCCCGGAGGCGGCCCCATGCTGTGTAGGGGGTGACGAGAGGTGACCGACAAACAGCAAACCTTCAATTAAGTTGCATGTGCATCTGTGTATCACATCCAAGGACTGAGCATCACGCGGCAGGGCTCAGGAAGAAAGATCAGATGCAGCCTTCTTCAGTTGTCAGTTGGACAACCGTAGGGGTTGTTCTTTTGCCGGCGAGCTGCAGTCACGATGCACAGATTGAATCCAAATGATAATTCAGACTACATGCGCTTCGCTGTAATTTGCTATACCTATAATGAACGAGGTCTAACTTAACCCTCCAGCATGAAGCGCCTTGGTGCAGTTGCATCGGCCGGCGCTTTACTTTTTAGCCTCGCATGGCTCTGTGCAGGGCTTTCAATGGCGCTGCTGTTTGTTTGCGGTACGCCATCTCGTCGTACTCGGATGATGTCAGCCGTGAAAAGGCAAATTGCACCATTAGTGTGCTTGAACCTGTGTCGTTCGTACCTTCAGGACTGTTGGCGCTGTACCAGCTAAGGAGGCAGGCTAGCTGGACCACGGCACTCCAGGTGCGACCAGTGGTTGGTGATGCACAAGCTACTGCCAGCCTCAAAACCTGGTGATACTGACTGTACAATACGCATGCATGCAGGTGCTGGCTGCATGGCGCTGCAGAGGTAGCGAAGCACCGGCACTGCAACTATCTGATGAGTCAGAGGTGGCAACACTGCTGCGGGCCTTGAGAGCAGTCCTGCCCAGGAGGCATGGTTGCAGCGACGGCATCAGTGAACCAACAGCAGAAGCTGACCGCATTCACGAACTTTCTAGCAGGTGTGTAGTAGTGACATACAGCGTAGTAATCAAAACAGATTCAGCAATTCTAGCTGCCGTAATGGCCGTACTGCATGCACGTGTGGCACGCCCTGGACATGCCCCTTGCTGCATGCTCCATGCAGGCATGATGAGGCACTCCATGTGCGTGTGCCCCTCAGCCTGTTGCAGCACTTAGAAGACAACCTGGAGCACCAATGGCGCTGGCATCAACAGCAGCAGCAGCAGCAGCAGCGGCATGGCAACGCCTTTGAGCATGCTAGCGGATCAGCAACGCATGCAGTACTGAACCCTGCCACCGCAGCCCTAGGTGCAGAAATCCATTTGCCCCACACACCAACTAAGAGCAGCAGGTGCATCACCTGCAACGCCAGCCATTTCACCTCTTCCTTGACAAACAGCGCACCGACTACTCCCACCATTGAGGACGTCATCACAACCCAGGATCTGCCGTCAGACCTGAACAGGCAACTGGCACAGCACAGCAAGCTGCAGCTCTTGCATCCGTTACAGACCACGTGTGAGCTGCTGCACAAGTGTCATAGCACAGGCCAGAGAGGACCTGCTCTCAAGCCATGCGACAAACAGGCAGGGCTGCAGAGTGCAGCACAGCATGAGCATGCAGGCCTGCAGGTGGGCAGCGTGCAAGGCATGCTTGTGCCATGCAGAGCGCTTGGTACAGGGCATTGCGTTTGCTCCAGACACAGTCATCAGGGAGATAGTAGCGCCTGTGCAGGACAGCGTCCATGTCAAGGAGTGCATGCACATGGCGATGTTGGAACCGCTGGAAGTGCCTACCTGGAATACAGCGCATGTGCTGGGGGCTCACAGCTGTCGGCTCAGCACCTGCTACAGCTGTGTCAGTCTCCTGCACAACTGGAGCCACAGCAGCAGCCTCTGCAGCAGCCACAGCAGCAGCCGCAGCAGCTGCAGAAGCAGCCGCAGCAGCAGCAGCTGCAGCAGCTGCAGCAGGAGCCACTGCAGCAGCCACAGCAGCCACTGCAGCAGCACCCTCTTCAATGGCAGCAGCAGCCAACACAACGGCCGATTTTGACTGCCCATGGGGATGTGCAGGGACAGCCATTGCATGCCTCTGCACAACCAACCCCTGGTAACTGCTCACAACAGCTAGCACCAGCCAGCCAGAAGATAGCAATCAACAACTGCGCTACTGAGCAACCTGCTAAGCGTGCCTCGGACTCTGGTCAACCCTTGTCCCTGGATGGCTCGGGAGAGAAGCGGCAGACGCTTCAGCGCATGCTTGGTTCAAACTTCGGATGTGACTCGGTCACGAGGACAACGGTTGGCTCCTCCAGCTTTCCTCCGACTTCCGTAAGCCTGTATTTGATGCCAGCAGTAGGTAGCAACGGTGAAGACATCTTGACAGCAAACGACAATGGCCCACTAATCAGGGTCGGCGTGGGCCCAATAGCCAGCATGAAGTTGGGTGATGCGGCCGAGCAAGGCCATGCCCAAGCCCTTGCCCAGCAAGGTCGCGGCCAAGTTATCACAAGGCCTGTTGTCCTGGCAACCAATGATATAGTCGGCCAGGATTTCAGCCAACGCTCACAGGAAGGCGGGAGTCAGGCAGGTCAAACTGACATGGGTCCTGCAGAGGGGAGAGATGACATGACTCAAATGGCAGATTCACTGTTGCTATCCTATAATCATCTTTCGACTGGAAGCTGCCAGGACGGACAGGGTTCTGCTCCAATGCCTGATGCGGACGTTGAAGCTGGCTCGAGCTTTTGCTTTACTTTGCTGGGCTCAGCCAAGTAAGTGCCAAATCACAAGCACCTAGACTTGCTGAACAGATGGCAGCTGCAAATCCTTTCAAGCACATCCGGTGCCCCACACACAAACTAGCAGGCCAAAGGGCACACCAGTTAGATTGTTGAGGTGACCAGGCCTGTGGCTATATTGAGCGCACAGGTCAAGGCGAGCACGTTTGCCATGCTCACAATAGCTCCAGCTCAGAACTCCGCTCAGTGACTTTGCTTCTGAATGTGGTCTTGTCTGCTTGGCCTGGTCGCTCAGGTGCTGTTCATGCTCTGAATTGAATAACATCCTCATGCGCAGGGCATCTTGCGCCCTGCCACACTCGGACCCGGATAGTCGTGGGGACAGTCCTGCACTCGCGGAAGTGTTCGCACCCCCAGAACTCCGTCGCCCGTTCCACGAAATTCACGTGCTTCGGACTGAGCACGAGCACAGAATGGGACTTCATTTGAACTTGGGTATTGCTAGAGACTTGAACGACGCCAGCTGTTCAGAACGTGAACACAACGTGACGCCACTCCATCTTGGTTGTGTCTCAACTGCGGGCCAAAATTGCAATGCAAGCTGCTCGTCGAACACAGAGCGTGTGTTCAATTCCGATTTTTGTGAGTTGTCGGCAAGTCCCGCTGATGCGGCGTTGGTGCAGTGCGCTTCAGTCAGCTCGAGCACAGGGTCGACTGCAGGCGCCGGTTCAAGCAGCTTGTCTTCCACTCAGATGTCAAGTCGCGACTTTGGCATGATGAAGCGGTGAGTACATCTTGCGACAGCAAGGCGACTGAGACGGGCTAAGGCGCACTCCTAGTGATTTGAAATCAGTGAGCTGGCCGGCACATTGGACTTGCCGGCTGGTGCGTTGAGCTTGATGGCCAGACGACAATGGTTTTCTTTGGCATTCATATCAGGCCTTCCATAGGCCGCTACTTGCAAAACCATATCCCGTGACCTGCTGTTGTGCGCCTGCAGTCGCAAGAGCAGCCTTCTGACCATGGACAACGCCATACCTGAAGAATCAACGTTTGCAAGTGGTGCTTGCATGAGGAAGTCGCTCGAACGCAGCTCGGCATGTAGCATGGTGTTCAGCATGTCTGACTCTGACGAGTTGACGCCGCAGCTATCGGGGCCGGTGTTGCAGACGTTGATGGAATTGCAGTATCCAGAGGCGGAACCAGAGTCAACTTATCAAAGGCCAGAGTCGGCCGCCACGCCGGAATCCCAAGCAGCCACTCCGTTGCGGACGGAGCTCAGTGCGAGGTCTCGGAGGCAATCGGTGGCGGACTCGCACGCGGAATCACTTGGTAGGTGATGTTTGGATTTATGAAACCTGGGACTGATGAAGAGTGTGGTTTGTGTGTGAACAAGATGGCAGGCGATTGAGCATCGCATCAAGAGGACATATGCTACCGGGAATCCGATGTTTTGCGTAGCATGGACGCCGTAAAACAAAGCACTTCTTGATACACCCTGGTGATATCTGCACTCCACAGAACTTGGTTTCCTGAAGAGTGCATTTGGCCTTGCGGACTCATCTTCTGTCCATGCAGAGCTCCAAAGCGGTGTCACTAGCTCGTCCCGCATCCCGGATGAAGTCGGAGAGGGTCTTGTGGCGGACCACAATCAACCGCTTACGTCTTGGTCCACCTACGAGCAGAGGGCAAATGAGCCTGATGAAGCCGCACGCCGTGCATTGGCGGCGATGGTGACCGGAGCATCTCGGGGCAGTACCACTTCCGTTGCAGATTGCATGGCCCGGAACGGGTTGGGCGCAGCCTGGGCTGGAGGTGGCTATGCAGGTGGCAGCGTGAGGGTGGGCAGCGCACGTGGCAGCGTGCGCCGGGAATCGTCGGCAGGCAGGGCGATCAGGAGTAGCGTGCGACATCAAGCCGACGGATCGGTTAAGGGGCTCGTACGCGGCGCGAAAGGCACAGGAGACAGGTAAGCAAAATCCACCAGCATGGAGTGAACAGTGGTTTCACATGGCACAGCGACCAACATATGCTGTGGTCGGAATTTTCAGCGCACATAATCATATACAATGCATGATGTGTACTGCAAAGCGTTGGTCACGTGCAGCCTTGAATTCGAGATTGAGGAGAGCATCATGCTGAACAGGCGCATGCTGGATGCAAGGAGGCTGCTGCTCGAGGAGGTGAGATGACGGGTTGATTGGTCAAGTTGAGCTCATAGGCTGATGGCTTGCTTGCACAGCCTGAAATCCCAGAACCTCCACACATACCTTGGAGTAGTTGCGCCTACGCAGAAGTGTTCTTGCACTGTTGGTCGTCACAGGCTTTCTCTTGGCGCTACAAAGGGGCATACTGCAAAGCACTGATTACCAGTGTGGCTGGTTGTTGCCTAGTTGGACAAGCGCGAGTCCCGGCAATACTTGAGCTTGCATGTACCACGCTGTATCATGCTTGCATGTATCACGCTGTATCATGCTTGCATGCATCACGCTGTGTCATGCTTGCATGCATCACGCTGTGTCATGCTTGCATGTATCACGCTGTGTCATGCTTGCATGTACCACGCTGTATCATGCTTGCATGTACCACGCTGTGTCATGCTTGCATGTACCACGCTGTGTCATGCTTGCATGTATCACGCTGTGTCATGCTTGCATGTATCACGCTGTGTCATTCTTGCATGTATCACGCTGTGTCATGCTTGCATGTACCACGCTGTATCATGCTTGCATGTATCACGCTGTGTCATGCTTGCATGTATCACGCTGTGCCTTTGTTCTACTGCTTACACGCACAGGTCAAGATTGATGAAGTGCTGGGCTTTGGTTCCATGGGTAAGCAAGCGCTCCCCCCTGACAGCCATGGACACTTCAGCAAGTCGATACAAGTCACCCAGGCTTACCCACACATTACGCGAATTAACTACATCACTGGTGCAGGCACATGACAGTTGTACTCGTTTCTGCATTCCTGCACAGTTCTAATGCGCCAGCGAACGGCTTTGCCGCTGTGTTGTTGCAGGCGTCATCTACTACGGCACTCTGTGGAGCCAGCGGGTCGTGGTCAAGCTGATTGAGCACATGAAGGGCAACATGGCCAAGGGTCAACAGAGGGCAAAGCTCGCACGCATAGAGGTAGGCTGCAACAATAATGTCTGAATCTGAGTCCGATTCTGCCGTGTCACCAGATGTACACGAGGATAGATTGTTGCAACTCGAGGGAGAGAGCCAATGAGAAAGCTGTATAAGTTGTACTTGCTCCAAGGGAGGGGGGGGGTGGGTTCTATAGAAAATGACCTTAGGTGGGAGTGGGTATCTCTGAACCACTTATACGAATGCTAACGGTGTAAGGAGCTCGAATGCAAGGTTTCAGGTCGTTCTGAGATGGTTGACTGGGTGGTATAAAAGTCCTCCGCAAGGCCCCAGCTACTTTTTCGACCTTTTTGAGTATTTTTTGCTTTGCGGAACAAACACAATGAATTCAAGATTTCTGAAGATGTGGCTGGTTGCAGCTTGTTGACATCTATCCAAAACCATCTTTATTTCCCAGAACGGCCTTGTGGGCGGTTTGTTATGGGCTGGTTAAGTGTCAGAGGGTGCCGGCGCTGGCGTGACCTGCGTCACCTGCGGCGCCAGGCCGCAGGTCACGCAAGCAGCGATCCAAAACCGGATGGAGAGCGGGATATGCTTGCATACCTTGGAAGTGAAGTTTACCTTTGGCATGTCCCCATGGCCTGTGACATGGGTGGCGGTTAGGGTTCGGTTGGGGCCGGATGGGCTTTGATGACCCATAAGAGGGGCATTGTTCAAGTGAACTTTGCCATCAACTGGTCCAGGGGATAGGCCTTGACGAGAGCTGTCGATTGAGCCCCTTTTCATGTGATTCTGAGCCGTTTCTGGGTGGGTTCCAAAAGTGGTAAAGTCCGAGGCCATTTTGTCACCTAGGGTCACGGACTTTGTAAACCCCCCCTACCCTGTTGCTTCCACTAAAAACGACCTAACTCTTGCTTTAAATGGATGGTGTTCATTCACATGGAAAACCATAATTCCGCCAACCCTTGCAGGCCATTGTCTCTCGCAAGCTGCTGCACCCGAACATAGTAGTGACGTACAGCTCCTGCACCGGTCACATGGAGGCAAACCGACTCCAAGTGTCAACCGCTGCGCCCAAAAGAGGCATGGGTCTAAGAGGCGCCAAGGGGCAGGCGTCAAGGCAGAAGCTCATGACGATGATGGTGCAGGTGGGTGCAACCAGCAGAGGTCAGGGTAGATTGGAGTGGAATAGAGTTCATGCGTGACTGACTCTCCACACTCACGCTGAAGCCATAATTCATTCATGCAAAGTGCATCAAGCTGTCCACGCTGTGGTCCTTAACCTCGTTTCATCTTACTCTTTCACCCGCGACCGATGTTGTGATGTTACTGCACTGTTCGCTCCTTACCACATTCCATTTCCTCGGTGTACTTGAGCACACGACTTGCATCTGGTCTCAGGAGTACTGCGATCAGGGTACTCTCGGGGAGGCTCTGGCTTGCGACAAGCTGGCTGCCTGTGTGGCCCCGGACAAGCACCCGCAGCTCGTGGTGCAGCTCGCGCTAGACATTGCAGAGGCGATGAAGTGAGTGCACGGGTGGAGACACAGATCAGGGAAGCTTTTAGGTGACACGGCCTGGGCTGTCGTTCGAATTCAATAGCAACCCTGCACTTTTGGCGGTTGGCGGGCATCGCCTCTGGGCATGACCCAGGGTGCTGTGGAGTAGTGTATGCAACAGTAATGTGGTTACAGTGACCATGTAACAGTAGGCAAACCACGTACTAACAGCTAACACTCCACCATCAGCTCTTACTTGGAGGCGCAAGCCAGCCCCATGGGACGCAAGCTGCGCTAGCTCCGATAGAAGTTGACGCTGTGAATAGCAAGACTGATCGTAAGAACAATCAAGACGTCAGCTGATCAGCTTGTTATTGTTCGTTGCCCTGGCAGGTACATGCACAGCCTGCGGATCCTTCACATCGACCTCAAGGCCGACAATGTGCTGCTCAAGCGCTGCAACAACCCGGCCAAGGGGCGGCTGGGGAACGTCGTGGCCAAAGTGGCGGACTTTGGACTCGCACTGGTAAGGGTGAAGAAGTACCGCCAGGGACGAGAAAACTCGTAATTACCCGAGCCATTGGCTCCCGGGAAAAGGAGCAAGCAATGCACATTTCATCAGTCTGAGATTTTGCTTATGCGTCGGATGCGCTTGCAAACGTTGGTGTAGCGGTTGCGCACTGCTGGCCAGGGTTGGACAACCCTGGACCCGGGCCGCCCCGCCCCTTGCGCGCTATCTCAGTTGTCTGCACACATGCTTGCTCTGCTTGCAAATCGCACTGTGTTCCTGATGTTTGCACCATCGTGTTCTTGCAAGTCGCACTGTGTTCCTGATGTTCGCACCATTATGTTCTTGCAAGTCGCACTGTGTTCCTGATGTTCGCACCATTGTGTTCTTGCAAGTCGCACTGTCTTCCTGATGTTTGCACCATTGTGTTCTTGCAAGTCGCACTGTGCTCCTGATGTTCGCACCATTGTGTTCTTGCAAGTCGCACTGTGTTCCTGATGTTCGCAACATTATGTTCTTGCAAGTCGTGCTGCCTTCCTCGAACAGCCACCAACAATTTTCCTTGCTTCTTCCTGCCATCTTCATCGCAGGTTCTTCCACCTGATGTTGAGTTCCGAGAGGACGGGGTACATGGCACAGTCAGCCACATGCCCCCGGAGGCCATGAGGGACACCGTCTTCACCTTTGCAACGGATGTGTTCAGCTTCGGAGTGGTGCGTGTGGTCCAACTTGGTGTGCAAGCATGGCACTCGTTCGGAATTGGCACCACTTTGTAGAGCCTGTCATCAATCGCTCTGCCTGTTCCGTAGAACTAGAGGGTCTTGGGGCTTTAATGCCGTATTGTCGCCTCTGGTGCAGGCTGGCCACCGCATGGCATCGCATAAAAGCGACTAGTAAAGCATAGGACAATCACACAGAACACCTGGCTCGGTGGCACGCTGGAGTTTCAAAGCAGATCTTGACTCCGCGCCAACAGCATCTTCACAGAAAGCAGCAGCATCACTGCATGTGTTCGTGTTGCATGACAGGTGCTGTGGGAGCTGATCACGCGAGGCAAACCGTTCAAAGGAATGGTGGCGCATCAGGTAGGTGTCCGGTGTGGGCCTGGCAATGTGAGGAAGTTGCATGAGAGAGTGGCGGTAGGAGTGAGCAGGCAAGAACGACCGCATGGCATGATTGCACGGCTCTCTGTCCAGGCAGTCCAACAATTTACGTGCCTTTAGGGATGGGCCTGTGGCCGCGGTTCAGCCTTTCCTCTCGGGGCGCCGACGAATATATATGAATCCGCCTAGTCAGCGCACAATCCATGATTTGTCTTCGTTTCTGCGTACAGATTGTCGAGGCTGTATGCGATCGTGGCGTTCGTTTGCCCTGGCCCACGGGCCTGGACGCGACCTTCACGGCCCTGCAGCAGCTTGCCATTGAGTGCTGGGACGTCAGCCCCCTGCAGTGAGTCACGTGCCACTCCTGGAGGCAACAACAAATCGGAATGTGAAGGGAAGGAAACGGCGGCACTATGCCGCACAGAACCAAAGACGGCAGGGCGCAGAAAACATGATGGTGCTAATGAGTCTGTGCTTGTCATATCTTTTGTGATGAGTAGCATTTCTCCTTTGACCCGCAGGCGTCCCTCTTTTGCCGACATTGTGGACCGGTTGTCCGACGTGCTCCACCCCGAGGCGAGGTCGGGGGTGCCCTCCCGCGTCCCAAGCACCCTCGCCAGGACCGAGGTAAGCGAAGGCTTCGGGCACTGCGGCAGAGGACACCACCAAGACAATCCTCGACGCAGCTTGCCCACATGGGTAACACGACAGTATGTGAAAACACCTGCCATGGTAAAATTCATGGCAGATCGGCTGCCACGCGTTCCGAAATGAAGATAAGCGTTTCAGAAACGAGAGATCAAGAGCTACATAGCTCACCGTCAAGCATTTTGGTGCTCGTTGCAGCTGCACCGCAATCGTCGCTCAAAGTTTGACCATGTCGGTCATCCTGGGCCCATAACTTGCCAACCCAGCCACCTATTAAGGTGCCAAGCAGCTTGTTGGATATCTCACGACATGTAAAATGCCATGGTTATTATTGCGGAGACACTACGCACCGTGACACATTAATTCTCGGCTACAACGAGTGACGTCCGTGTGCGTGGTCTGCCGAAGAGCAAGTCGAACGACCAAACCGACCTGTTGCGGTATCTTGATGCTTTGGAAGACTTACAACATGTTCTGCGTGGTTTTAGCTTGGTTACTGGTGGCGAACCCGGGGCCGCGGGGTGTCGGAGAAAGGTACGGAAAGCAATAACGGTGTGACACCCCAGCGGAGTTCGATGAAACCTGGCTTGACGCAATACAACAAACGTGAGCTGCCTGACAACCTCTTGATCGTTCATATCGGCCCAGTGGTTGCAAAGATGACCCTAAACACGATACCTGCCTCTCCTCACATAGGTGTTACCCATCATCATAATTCGATGATTTGCTGCTGACCCATGGTTCACGTATTGCTGCCTTCCACGAGCTCTTTGCTGGACATGTCTCTTACTCCTGTTTCACTGGCGTGCTAAGGCTCATTTGATCCTGCGTACTGACTGCTGCCAGCACTTTGTAGCATGCTCTGATGTGTGTGCGACCTGTCGTACGTCGCTGCGCAGACAACAGACGAGTCTGATGAGTTGGAGGCTGCACTGAAGCAGCAGCGCAGGCAGGCAGCGCAGGCGGCGCGCGCTGTCTCTGCAGCCATGGCGTCAAACGCGCGCCAGTCCCAGAGCTCGGCACATGCTCCGTTGGTCGGCAGCACAGCAGGCAGCACTTGCAGTGATTTGCAGGTGGGGCATGCAGCAGGTGGAGTGAGTCAGTACTCTGCATGTGGACTAGCCCTACGATGGTTGACAAATGGTTCTTACACACGAGTTTGCATGCCGTTATTACGGCAGCACGCCAGACCGGGCCCAATCAAAACTTGGCTTCAAAACTCCAGGACTGCGCACCCTGGCCGCTGTATTTTTTTGTGCTTATGCGTCGCTTCCTACACTTTGCTTAATACACCTATTACATGCGTCGCTTATTTCGACTCAAATCACTTCAAGTGCTAGCACAGCATGTTTTTGTGAAGTGGTGCATGCGCTAGCAATTCACGACTTCACGTTTGTCGCGCAGGGGCATCATGGGCTGGAGCAACGGACGCTGCTTCGTCTCGAGTCGGAGAGTAGCTGCATTGGAGGATCCGTCGCCGCGCCCGCAGGTGCACACGTCTCCCTGGCGGACATCCTCGCTGGCCCGCCGCCGAAAGACGTCCTGGGCAAGATGCTCTACTTTTTGGCGCAGGTCAGTGGAAAGCGAAGCTGATGGCCACTGTGCCTCAGACGCAAAGCAGCTTCTGTTGGGACTCTTGTGTGCTCAAGTGCGTGCGATGGATGAAAAGGCGTTTGAATAGCGTTTGTCACCCTTCCTCTGTGTCGTGTTGTGTTTGCAGATGCCTCCACATATGGACGAGCTGCAGCGCGTGGAACTAGACAACGGCATCACGCGCTATGTGTTGCCCGTCAGCATATCCGAATGTGCACCGCTGCTGTCGGCCAAGTCCTTCCGTCGCCGATAGAGTTTTGAAGATTATCGGAGTGACCAAAATGCCACCAAAATGCAAAGGCGGACTTGCGGCGTGCATTGCTCTACGCACTGAGTTTCAGACAGGCAAAGAGCATAGGGTAGAGTTGTAGACAGGCGAAGGGCGCGGTGCAGAGGGTTGGGATGACGAGATCACGATGAGGACTATGAACACGTGCTGGACATGAGCCAAGTGGAGTCGCATATTGGTAGACCTTGAATGTCAGCTGCTGAAGTGCACTAAATGATAGCACATGGAATGGGTGGGAAGCAAGGTACTGGACACAAGCAGTGGTGGATCACCATCACAGTGCCACTGGGTGACGGCTGGGTGACAGCTGCTGTGCTGTGTATCTTTGAAACATGTTGACCAGTCAATCTGACAGTGCACCCTCTGACCACTCTTCTCTTGTGGCCTTGCAAGTGGCTGTCTGGTGGCAGGCCTTATACTAAAGAAGGCCTCTGGTCCACTTGCGGCTATGAGGATACGCAGAGATTTTCATACCCGGACATGATGCTCAAAAGTGCAGGAAGCGGAAAACATTCAATGTGAATTCGACCTGGAGAGGTTCGTAACATGATTCAGTGAGGCACTTCCAAAGCAGTACCACAATCAGCCTAACCGCTGGTATCAACATTTTATTAAATGCATTATCCAAAGCATATGGCCATGCCAGCTCTGATTCTTGTTCCTGCCGGTTTGATGCATGTGAGCCTCACCTCACGGCTTCAGTTCGTGCAACATGAAAACAGGGTTTTGCGATAATGCCCTTCTTGGTCTGCTGCGATTGACACCAGGCGCCTTCTAAACACTCATGACCGTGCTGGTCTGGCTGTTAACTCTTGAATCATAGAATTGTTTGGCGATACTAAACATTTATGCTCACACCCTGCCGTTGGCCTGCCCTTACTATTTTGTTACGCACTTGAATAACACGTTGTTTGGTTTAGTCAGACATTTAGGTAGGAGTGACGGATTTGACTTGCTGTGCTTTTGTTTGGTTAGGCAAGTTCATCAGGAACGACAGTACTAGTGCAAAGACGCTTGTACGGATAAAGGATTCTCAATGTTGCAACAGACACGGGCACTGATGTTCAGAATAATCGCAGCATGCCCCTTCCAACGGCACAAGGAGGGGCTCATGAGTGTCATGACATGTTGCAAGTTGTGATACACTGCGACAACAGTTGGAATTACATCACAGATCAATGCATTCCTATCTTACTTCTATCTCCGGTTCATAAGACTGATTCTTACTGCCTCTTCCACAGGGCAGTAGTGTGCACTGATGCTGAATGATTCAGAGGTCAGGACAACGCTACTAAAAAAGAAGTTTGCCAGTTCTGGGACAATTTGGTGGATGCCGACACTGATGTAGTGGAGGTGTGCATTGACCTTGCCTGAATGAGTGTCATGTGAGATTGAGATGTTGCGGTGTTTGAGACTGAGTTTGAGAGTTCAGCCCAGTGCAGATGTTGGAAACTGTCCCAGACCTGGCAAACTTCTTTTTTGTTTAGAAGCGGTGAGCGGAACTGTGCTCAATTGGCACGAGCTAAGCTCAGAATCATGACTTGCTGAAACCAACTGACGTTGTGAACATTGAATCTCCAACGTGTTGGCTTTTCGCGCTTACCTGTGCTTAGAATGCAGGCTGTAACTACTATTTGATGCTATTTTGATTGGCTGTCAACTCTGCTGAGCAGTATGTAAATCTTTTTCAGGCCCTGAGGGTGTTGGGCCGACACCCAATTCAATAAGTCGTCAGCACATCACAAGGAAAGAGTATCTACATGTTTGCAAGATGACTTGAAGGTGATCCCCTGTTGCTTCGTGCGTTGGACGTGCTACATGGTGTGCACTTTATGTACATGTACATTTATTTGTACTTTACAAGCTAGTCTAGCCTGCTACTAGTAGGGTTAGCTAGGTGTTGGCGTGGGTGTCAGGGCCTGCAGTTGAATGCCTGCATTCGCTCTCTCTCAACCGTCCTGTGCTGGTGGGAGGCTGAATCCTGATCAGGGCCAAAACATGGCTTGGAGATGGCTAGAAGCTTGCTTAGAGACGTCCAAGACCGTCCAGGCAGCCTCGTTGCTTCGCACGCATGTGACGCAGCCGAAACAGATTAGATATCAGCTCTAGAGGATTGTCAGATCACAAGCCAATGTTTGAAAAAAACAGGACGTGGCTCGTTATGCGGAGCTGGTGCTACAAGTCATTCAATGATCGATCCCAAAAAGGTCTCTCGCCCATACAGTGTCATTGTCATACAGCTCACTCTCTTCGCTGCCGTGATTGCGGACAGTAGACACCGAGAGCGTGCATGGTTGCAAGCCGCTGGGCCAAGGCGTCGGAATCAGGAGGACGCGGGTGAGCCCGTTGAGTCGCCAATGGCCCGTCCAAGGAATCGCCGTTCCTGCCGTGCCTTGTTGTAGTTCTTCGCCTGGAAGGCGACGCCAGTAGCATCCGTTGCCTATCTTTGAATTGCTCTCTAAACCTCAATAGGCTCCCAGTCAGGACCATATACAGCAGACCACAGAGCAAAAGTGCAAGGGTACTGGTGTGGCGGTGACTGCAGACCATGCGGCAGAAGACTACTTGGTGCAAGGAATGCATTCGATTAAAATATGGATGCACAACATGAGAGTCAAATTGACAATCATGCAATACAAGGGCGAACAGGTTTCTGAGCATGGAGTGTGCACAGCCATGCATTGGCTCATGACACCTTCTTTCAATACCTTTGATATCTTGCACTTGGCCATGAATCTCGGCATTTGCTCAGTTCCTTGGGGTTACTGTTTGCAGGCCCACCTCCTCCCCCAACTTACCCAAGTATCCCTGCGCCATCTGATCGTCCTGCACCATCTCCCGTCAGCCTCTTTCCACCGACGGATAATCCCCCTACAGCACCGGTTGACTTGCCCCCACCACCAATTGATTTGTCTCCACAACCGGTCGATTTGCCTCCATCACCGGTCGATTTGCCTCCACCGCCAGTCGATTTGCCTCCACCACCAGTCAATTTGCCTCCACCGCCGGTTGATTTGCCTGATCCACCAGTTGACGTGCGTCCACCGCCGGTTGATTTGCCCCCACCATCGGTTGACGTGCCTCCACCACCAGTGGTTGTTATTCAACCACCAGTTTATCCCCCTCCACCATCGGTTGATTTGCCTCCACCGCCGGTTGATTTGCCCCCACCATCGGTTGACGTGCCTCCACCACCGGTTGATTTGCCTCCACCGCCAGCCGATTTGCCTCCACCACCAGTCGTTATTACCCAACCACCAGTTTATCTCCCTCCACCACCAGCCGATCTCCCTCCACCGCCGCTTGTAGCTCCTCCTCCACCAGTAGTGGTCACTCCACAATCAGTTTACCCCCCTCCACCACCCGTCAACCCGCCTCCACCTCCGGTTGATGTGCCTCCACCACTGATTGTATTGGGCCCACCACCGGTCGATCCGCCTCCACCACCGGTCGACCCACCTCCACCACCCGTCAACCCGCCCCCACCTCCGGTTGATGTGCCTCCACCACTGATTGTGTTGGCTCCACCACCGGTCAATCCGCCTCCACCACCGGTCGATCTGCCTCCACCACCGGTCGACCCGCCTCCACCACCGGTCGACCTGCCTCCACAACAGGTCGATCCGTCGACGCCACCGGCTGACCCGTCTTCACCACCAGTTGACCCGCCTCCACCATCACTTGATTCCCGCCCTTTCCCTAACTCAAGCCCTAGCCGTGCCCCACCATCACGCCTCCCTCTACCTCAGCTACCGCCGCCACCTCGTAGCACTCAACCGCCGCAAACTTCAAATTCAGCGGTCCTATCAAGCGAGGCATTTCCTGTTGGTGCTGTGGTGGGCGCAGTTGTAGGCGGGGTGGGTGGCGTAGCCATTCTTGTTGTCTTGCTGTGCTTTGCCTGGAAGCGCAAGAGAAGCGCACACGATCCAGAAGCTGCAGGCAACAAGGCCAACAGTGTGACAATTGTTCCACCCACACTGAATGATCAGTTCGCTGGAAGCGTGCCCAACTCTAAGTCGCCAACTACTTCCACTGGTAGCAGCATGGCAAGAAGGAGAGCAGGTGCTGTCGCGACTGGCATGCCAGCCTTGACGGTTATCCTGCCCGATGACACTGCAAACAACGACAGGAACGCAGGGACAGCACATTCGCAACCACAGCAGACACATCTACCACCGCAAGTGCTCACTACAGCAGCTGCACAATCAGCACAGATGGCGCCAGGTAGCACTGTGGCAGCAGGCATGAGCATTCTAGCGAGCGACAGGCCTGGATCAGGGCAGTCAAACATGGCGAGAGAAGTGGCCCCTGGCGAGACAGGCGTCTATCTGGTGCGTGGATTTGTTGTGCTCTGGACTGGTCGCGGTCTCATTGTTCACTTGAAGAGTTGAAACGTCACATGTGAATGCAGGCTTTTCCTCTGGTGTGTACTCTAATAACCCCTACCAGTCCGCTTGATCTGTGGCAGGCCGAGGCCTCCTCCCTTGGGGTGCTGGGTTTCTGGCCCATTCTTGCCCGTACGCATTAGCTCCAAGCTTCTACGACATATATCATGCAAGGCTGGACTCTATCCTAGCTTAACGGGTTGAATACCGATATCAAATGTCTTTCCTCTGTGCTGGTGCTGCATTGCAAGTATCTCATCGTCTGCGGCTGCTGTTTGCTTTTCTCAGAGGCGTGTGCTCAGCAATCTGCGTGTGCCTTACGATGCAATCTCCGTTGGAGAGGTGCTTGGGCAGGGCAGCTTTGGAACCGTGCACAAGGGCATATGGAGGGTAAGTTGTGCCGTGGCTGTGAAGCATACTTGCACGCTTCATGGAAAGTTGTGCTTCATCAGCCATGTATTGAGTAGCACAAGCAGCCGCATGCACGTTCCCAATGCACGTTCCGCATACATTTTCCGCATGCATTTTCCGCATGCATTTTCCGCATGCATTTTCCGCATGCATTTTCCGTATGCATGTTTCGTGTGCAGGGCAATCCCGTAGCCATCAAGATGCTGAACATGGACCGGCTCAGCACCCAGGCACAGGACGCACTGAGACAGGAGGCACAGGTCATGTGCGAACTCAGACACCCATGCATTGCACCTGTATATGGTAAGGGGACAGCCTTCTTGTGCATGTGATGAATACATTCAATTCATTTCAGGCGAGTCGGTTGGGGCACGAATGCCATGCATGATACAAAGAAAAGGGTGGTGAACGTAAATCAGGGTTTCAGAGCACAATCAGAAGAAGGGCATTCTGAGTGGCAACGTTGCTCACCGTCCCAGCAACAGATCCTGCACTTGCCATGGATTCATGTTCCTTGCATGCAGGCCTTGTGGATGACGGGACTCACCATGCGCTGGTCATGCGGTACTACAAGCGAGGAACAGTCGCCTCAGCAATTTTGAACCCACGTTATGTAGAGCGCACTCTGGCCAAACGTCTGAAGATGGCACTGCAGGTGTGTGAAACTCATCTGATGCAGAAAAAAGCTCTTGTATATGTAGGTAGGACGCGCTGATGTGTTCTTGTGGGTGTAATGGGCCATATACTTTGTGAGCCCGCCTTAGGACCTGTGCCACCCAAACCCGCATCACGTCCAAGGCCTCGATTGGATAACAGGTTGGAGTGCAGCCAAGGGCTTGATAGGGCAAGGATACATCCAACGGCATCTGGAGAGCTGTAGCTGGAGAATAGGATCTCGCTTACTTGTGGATCTGACTCCCACCCAATGCAGAGCTCAGTAGGTCTACTTGTGCACTGTGCAGGTTGCGTGCGGAATGTGGTGTTTGCACGAGAGGCCTCAGGCGCCTGTCCTGCACGGCGATCTCAAGACCTCGAACCTCTTGATGGACGATGATGATGACTCCGTGGTTATTGCGGACTTTGGCCTTGCTTGCTCGTGAGTGACACTGGGATTTTTACTATTTGGACTGCGACACACCCGGTACTCAACATTTGATTTCACAGCTATTGCAACGTTGCGCTGGGCCGGCTGTTGCTTTCGACAGCAAACATTTCCGCATGGTACGTGCACCGCAGGCTTCGGCCAGGTCAGGAGGGACAAGTCGTGCCATCTGGCGCCCTGACAGTCACAATCAGCCCTCCCGAAGTGCTAAACGATCCGGAGGCACCGCGGACAGCAGCAGGAGACGTCTACGCTTTCAGCATCGTGTTGCTAGAAATCGTGACTGGGCGACTCGCGTACCGGGGAATGTCAGCGAACCAAATCGCCTTTGCCGTGTGCGATGGCAGGCGACCAGCCATCCATGGCAGTGTGCCTCCTGATGTGGCTTCCATCATCACAGCGTGCTGGGCGCAAGTGCCACAGGACAGGCCATCATTCGCAGACGTGGTTACCAGGGTAGAGGCTGCATTAAAAGCACACGGGGGAGATGGCACCATGGACACACGCACAAGCAGTACGTGGAGGAACTGGCAAGAAACAACAAATGGGCGTGGCTGAAGAGTTCTCTCACGCTGGGTCAGCGAGTGGGCTGGAATAGATCACTTATCGAACCTGGCAAGTTTGCAGTTGTTGGATACTCAGATAGCAGCCACTGCCCGACCCCTGTGAGGGCACCATTGCGGGATCCTGTGACAAGAGTGCTACGCATGACAGATTCCAGCGTTCCAAGGCTGCAAGTCTTGTTTCAGCATCTCATTGGCTCTCAACCTTGACACATCTGAACAGCAGATTGGTCTTTGTGGCGGGACTGGTCCGGCTGCGTTCCTCAAGTGGTATGACGGGTTCATGAGCAACAGGACTGAGGAAACTGGCAATGCAGGCTCCGGTTAGAGACATATGCTTGAGATATGCTTTTGTGATCAATGCTGAACAGCATAGCACTCAACTTGCGATATCACAAATAGTAAGCAGTCACTGGAGCAATTTGCCCGAATACAAGTCTTTAGAGAAGGTGGTAAGGCGGCCCACCTCATTTTCAAGCTATTCAAGGTCGTCAATGCTTTTGAAGGGCCGATTTTCAGCTGGGCCGTGCCAGAGAAACGACCAATGCAAGAACTGTGTGTCCGGCGAAACCACAAATACTGGAATCAGATGGGCACGAAATGCAAGGAACGTGTCGTTGTTCAAACACTTCATTAAGCAGGTATTTGTTTCTTGGCTGTCGCGGTGCCCCCTGCTTTGCGGCTGGCCACCTGTGCCACAATAATCCTGTTGGCGGGAGTGATGGTGTCGGGGATGCCGCTGAAGTCCACACTACTGTACAAACCGGTGGCAGCAAGGCTGTACGACCTGAGAAGCACAGGACATGCAGTGGCTTTGCAGATCTGATTCCAACAAGCTGTTTTACAGCCAGCAATCATTATCCTGCTTACTGCTTCTCACACGAGGGGAGGGATTCCAACCCGCTGCATGACAGTGAAGGTGAGCTTGCAAATGCACAGGCCAAAACCGCTGCCCCGATTGGTTCCTCATATCAGCCCACCTGTTGACGTCAGATGCCATGGCCACCCCTAGCGCCCGTTTGACACCCAGAGGCGCACCCTTGGCGGTGCCTGCACAGGAAACATGTGCATCCAGCTGTTTCTCTTCATGGGCCTGTCTGCGTTGCCTCGTCTCAAACCCATTCTTCGTGTCCCAATCCTGCCGGTGCTTCCTCAGCCTTGACATTTCCTGTGTACAGCAGCAGGCCTGAAGCCTTCAACACCCCCTCAGAACCTGATTAAAATTCCCTGTTAAAACATGCGAACGCTCTTCTCTGAGCCCATGCCAAGTGGGTTCAACCAGACAACAGAGGGGCATCGCCACGTTTCCCTGCGTCAAACTTCAACCAGCCAACTGCGCAGATGCTCCAGCCCACCACATGCCAGAACCAGGCATTGTTCTGCTGAGTCTACTCAGCCCTCTCACCGGTGTAGCAACATGGCATGACTGCCACCGGTGCCCTCAATCCAACGGCTATGTCCAAGCATGTGTCAGTGAGATCCCCGCACGCATGCACCGCCACCACGCCCACGCCGCCCCGCTCCGCAAACCCATGCACCGCGGCCACGGCTTCATGCAAGCTCCGAACCTGCAGCCCTTGCCCCTGCAACCCCTCTGGCCCCTGTTGCCCCTGCCATTGCTGCTGCCGCTGCTGCCCCTGCCATTGTTGCTGCCAGGGCAGAGGCCAGGACCGGACCCTTGGCACCGTATCTGCAACTGGTAAGTGTGCTCCAGTGACACTCCGAGTGGCACGCATGTCAGCTGATGAAGCGTCAGTTCCAGTCTGGTTTGCGGGAGCAGGACTGCTATCGCTCGGGTGGGTGTTCTGCAAAGCTGATGTGGTGGAGAAGTCATCAGCGAGGTCTTCCAAGTCATATTCAAAGTAGGTGAGCTTAGGTAGTGTCCAGGGCGCCAAAGAGGCGATAGCCCGGCGGACAAGGGCATGTGACTTGGGTTGGGCGTGGTCAACGAGCATCACATGTTCGACCTGAAAGAAACGGCCACAGTGCAAGCATGGTTCTGGAGCCACACAGCGGCGCTTTGCAATTATGCCTTGGCAGTTTGTTCCTTTGTGCCGTGTCTGTTGTTGGTTGTTGTTGGCAACGCAGCCAAGCAGAGCCAACACTCTCCTAACACATTGCTCGCAATCAGCCCCATGGTGCCATGCTTGGGAACAGGCAACAGCCAATCAAGCAAACGCTATCATTACAAGTTGACATGCCAGACTTGCACAACCACCGTGCTGGATCAGCCTCACCGTAGGTTCCACGGCAGCCAGCAGCATGCCCACCAGTCCATGGCCGGCCGCCAGATCCAACACGCAGGTCCGGCGCACCCTTCTCCGCACGCGTTCAACGAACTCAACCGACTCCATGACCTCCTTCACGTCAAGGCACTGCGCAGCCGCCACCGCATGCGCCAGGCGTTGGAGAGAAGTGGTGGCACTGGTGGCGAGGCGACCGGAGGTGCTGATGCGCCCGCCTGCGGCCACCAAGGTGAAAATGCATGCTGTAGAACCTGATCCCCAGCACCTACTTTCCATGCCCCATGAGGGTTGTACCATTGTATTTAATACATATCCAATGCATCGTGGCAAAAAGTGGCCTTTCAATGCGCCGTGTCGGCTTTTGATACGGATTCAGCATTGGGCTGGCATGCCTTTTGTATGCACCCCTCCAAGGGCCGATCAGAGACAGTAATGTGAAGAAACGCACTGGCCAAACATGTCAGAATTGCACAAGACCTGGCAGGGCGCCTTCGAGACGTGCAAGGAAATCAATGGGAACGCTTCAGGCCAAAACGGAAACTGGGAAGGGGTAGTAACAGCCACGTGAGAGTTTGATATGTCGTTCCAGCACGTGATACGTACCCGATACGTATCAGATACTTATCGACAGGTGCAAGGTACGCTTTGGCACGACCCTACCCCTGGGATGCATTGAAGTGGCGTCAGGACTTAAACAGGAGAATGCAACACGTTCCTTCTCCGGCCTTACCAGTACTCATTCTCCTGCAAGACAGGAAATGAGCACTTGGAAGGGAGTGCGTAACAGCTACAAAGTTAAGCGATACAAGACTTCTCAGGCTGCTTACAGGGGGGAGCGACAACCACCACCATTGTGTGAATACAATCACACTGCCTCCCAAACCTGTAAATTCTGCACAGACCAGACCAAGCAGGACCTGCCACTAGCGGTCAGGGCCAAGCCACCAAACCAAGCACAAAGTGCATGTATGTATGTGCACACTGTGCAGCCCTGGCCTGCATCACCTGTCTCCACAGCTCCGCTGTAGGCCGGCAGCACTGAGCGCTGGCGCAGCACGGAGGGGCAGTCAGGCGAGGCTGCGGCCTGGGCATAAGCCGTTGATGTGACACGGCTGGCTGTTGGCGCTGTTGCGGCAGTGTTAGGCTTGTGGCCGTCGGCTTTGGCTGTGAAAGCCATGGGAACTTCGTTGGGTGCTGCAGGAGAGCCCGGGCTCGCCTGCAGTGCAGGGCAGGACTCAGCTGCAGCAGCTGCTGCTCTTAGGTCAGGACAGTTGTCACGCCTGGAAGTTGCTGCCAGGCGCTTGGCTCTCAGAAAAGCAGCCGCCTTCCGGCCCACACCCTCCGTCCCCACCGCAGCCACACTCCCCGCCACAGCAACACCCCCGCTTGCACAGTCAACAGGACCAGGCACGGCCGCCTGGCTGCTGTCTGCGCCAGCTGCCTCCCGAGGCTTGCTCTTCCTGCTGCCTGCACTGCCTTTCACAGGCAGACTTGACGGTTGTGCAGTACCGCTATCTGCAGCAGGTTGCGCGCCAATGCTGACTGCATGACTGTCAGATTTGAGGCTCCCGTTGGCAGCCTCAGCCCCAAATACAGCTGCCGCCATGTCCCTTCCTGCCCGCGTGCGCACACCCAACCGCTGCCTCTTCTTAGGCACAGCCACGGGCGCTACAACCTCCTCAGCCGTTGACTCTGCTTCATGTGAAGGGGTGCGGCTGGATGTGGTGCCATGCTCCGTTTTGGTATCCTGCGGTGGCCCGTCTGCTGTCATGCCCCCGGCCCCACCCTTTGCGACGGTGGCCTTGCTTGTTCTCCGTTTGCCGCTGGCCTTGGCGGCAGGAGTGGTGTTGGAGGTTGCATTGGTTTGGTCTTCGTTCTCCGGCAGGGCGCAGCAGGCCGTGACAGGCCGTGCATTTGCAGCTGGCAAGCAGAGAGCGCAACTGCACTTGTCCTGGCCGAAGGCTGCCACGATGGGAGCGTTTGCACTGGGATTGATCAAGAGCGTAGGGCTGGGTGGTTGGCTGCGTTTGGCCCTGGCACGCTTGGGTGTTGGTACGGCAGCCTCTGCAAGTCAGTGCAACGCATGTTGGGCGGTCAGTCAATCACAAACAGACGCTGCAGTGTAAAAAAAAGACGTTTACCAGTTCTGGCACAATTCTTGTGTCTCGCACTGAAACCAGTGGTAATGTGTTGGTGTCACCTGTCCTATGTCCCAGAACTGGCCAACATCTTTTTCTTGGGGCGCATGGGGCACAAGCGGCCGTGCATGTCAAATGCATTGCCATGCGGTCATCAGCATAACGCACTGCAGATGGCATGTGTGGTGGGTGGAGTGTGGTGCCTGACGGCGCATGCGGTCCCCAGACGTTCATGTGACACCAATTGTAGCGTTCAGTACTACACACCCATCGGATCCAAATGCATGTTAGCAGACCACGCAATGGACTGCAAAGCATGCATGATTGATGCGATTCAGCAGGATTGCAGGTTGGACAGACACACAGTGTCAAGGGCTGCTGCCCGGAGCAGTAGCTGGCCGGGGCGAGCGTGTGCACATGCAGAGGTCGTACCATTACCAATGCAAGCCAGTGCATCTTGGGCTGCTGGCACGTCAGTCTCTTTGGCTGTGGCTGTCCATGAGTCAGCCACTGCTGAAAGTGCAGCGTCCATGTTGTCTGCGTCGTTCAAGTGCCTGCAGAACAAAGGTCAGATGTTCAATTGTCACCTGCACCATTTCTTCCGTACTTATTTGGCAACCCTGCTGATGGGCAGTGTTCCCATTCTCGTACATGGGAGTGTTCAGTCGGAGACTGGCTTGCTTTGACCTTGTTGGACCGGCATGGTGCAAGCGGTGCTCTGGCCTTGCTGAACTGGCACTTTAGGCACATTGTGTTGTTGTTGTAGCCGGTAGCTGTATAGCCATACAAAAGTCAACGGCCTGGGAAGAGCGGTGAGTGCCCAGCCCCATTATGTGCAAGCTTCCCAGAGCAAAGCATGACCCTAGTCCTGATACTGAACTGCACTTCAGCTCAGCCCTGAGAGCATGCAAGCTGTGCATCCAGTCCAAGGAACATCTGACCATGCGGTTGGCTGTATGGGCTTGCAAATGTGGACATGACCACTCAGTGACTGACTTGAACACGGCGAAGCCCGGGCTTTCATCGTAGGCTGCGGGGTGTGACCCTGGGGCGCGGGCCTTGAAGAGCGAAGTGTGCTCGCCCTTGGCAACTGCATGGGCGATGGCTCCTTGTCCAGGGCGCAGCTGTGGTGTTTGCAGCTGTGCATGCCTCACCTTCAGCCGCAGGTGTGCTGGAGTGGCCAAGTGAAGGGTGCATGTGCATGGAAGCTTGGCTGAGACAGGCACTGGCAGCGTGCCGGCACATTGCATTGCATAAACACGTCTGATGTGGTCAGCGGCAGGCTGGTGCGTGCATATCTTGGAATGGCTTTTTTCTTTAATCCTGGGCCGCCTTGTGGTGTGGGTCACAGGCTGATTTCAAGGCGGCGCCAGGACAACGGCAGCGACGCTTACACTGTTTCAGTACGTCTGTGACTCTGTCAACAAGCCATGCGTTGGCGATGCGGCACTTCTTGTCTTTCGGTCAACGAGGTCAGGCATGGTGTGACTCTGTGACGCAGCCGTTCAACCCTAATCTGAGCTAGGCAACGTCGAACTAAGACCGGATGATTGCGTAACACCAGATATCTATAAAGGAACTCTTTCCCAACTGATCCAACACTAAATTTCTCTCGCATCTTGATCGCTTAGGGTTTCAGAAACATGGTCATCAAGTGGCTACGTGGCTGGATAGACGGGATGGTGCACCAAGTTCCCTCGTTCAACGATTTGAACGCTCTACCGGAGGGCCACGAGGTACAAGAGGAGCTTGAGCGGCTCGAGAACGCATCGGCACGCGAGGTGGGGCGGCTTTTCCGCCGACCGCATCGCCGTTGGCCGGGACGGGGCGATGAGAGAATCATCGGATATGCAGGCATTCACTGCGTTGTGTGGCGTAAATATACTTCGATATAGTGCGGGCAAGGCAGCTAGATCAAACCTAGTCTGGCTTCTGACGTCACAGGTGGCGGGATTTCCGCCACCCTGTCGGAACTCAGGGTTGCGCAGCCTGCACCCAGTTCACAGTCTCAACTCGCAATTGGCATTGTGCATTCTGCATTCACGTAGAGCAGTGTTCTGTGTCTCTGTGCTGCAGAGAGCCCCTGCTGGCACCATGCCCAACGATGCGCCCGATGTGTCCCGTCTGACCAACAAGCCGGTGAGAAGTACGGGATTGCGAGATTTTTGCTGTGCCCCTGTTCGTGGAATAGTGTCAGAGAGGCTGCACTTGCTACTGTGACAGAGCAAGACTGCTCTTGCCCCTGCCAGACCACGGTTGACCAATAAGAAGGTAGGTGGTACATACAAAGGACAAGACAAACAACGCCCACAATAACGACATTCAGGTTGCCTGGTGGCCACTTGCCTTTGCTTGCTTGCCACCTGCCCCCACCTTCCGCTCCAATTTTGTCTGCCTTGCCTGCCACTCGGCTGGCTGCCTGTGCAGCACAAGCATGTCTCGAGGCAAGTTAGTCTCAATTGCGCGTTCTTGCACCCTCATGCAGGATGACTTGCCTGCTGTGGAGGTCGTTGACATCCACAAGGTAGGCAGTGCAGATTGAGCTATGTCCGCATGTGGATTGCCTGATACATCGTACTGACGATGCCACGTTGGAACGTACAGACAGGTTTAAAGCACACAACAGTGAGATTCAGAAGAGCATGGGCCACTCTTTCTGAAGTTGAGTTGCTTGAGTAGTGGTGTTGCCGGGGCGTCTCTTTCAAGCCACTTGACAACATGAACATCAGTGAGCTCTGCGTACTGACCATTGCGTGTTGCTGCTGCATGCTCTTGTGTGCACAGATTCATGTGGCTGACCGCACGGTAAGAGATGGGGTCAAGGACGAACAGAGGGCGCTGGTGTTGATATGTAGCCACAGGCTTCACAGCACAGTCACAGCACGAGAGCGTGCAGTGCATGTGTAATGGGCGCACTTGCATGTGCAGTGGTACTTGGCCGGTCTGCATATTTCCAGGGCAAGCAAGGCTCACAGGGGAACGCTGCAAGGCTAAGCTGTTTTGAAAATTGTTTGATGACATGTCAGCATGTGACGTGCATTGCATGTGTAATGGATGCACTTGCATGCGTAAGGGCATGCAGGACACGCCCACCATGTGACAGTGTCTCATGCGCACGTGTCTCATCAGTCACCCGCCCACCTTTTGTGTCATGTGGTACTGCAGCGGGACAAGTCCAAGCTGATGGACGTCCCTGCCAAGGGAAGCGGTGGCAAGGTGCCTTCTATCTGGGAAATGATCATGAAAAGGTGATTACAGAAGGTGGAGGCTGTACATGCCTGAGCAGGAAAGCATCGCATCTGGATGCTGAAGTGACTGAGGAGAATGCATGTGGTTCGCAATGGCGGGCGATCCGATCTGCCTTTTAGTCATACTGTTGTTTCTGCTTCTCCCCAGTCCTTGCTGGCAAGTACCTCTTCACCTGCCCTGTTCTTGGCTTAACGATTGTCAGGCGCGTAATTCTTGGAGAGATATTGTGTCTGGCTGCAGTACCGTGGGTTCAACCTTGAGAAGCCATGTAATGATTATGATGGTGATGATCGCCTGCCCTGTCCTGTTTGCAGCGAAAGCTACATGAAGGGCCGCAAGGACCCCAACAAGTGAGTGGCACTCCATGGGTAAGGTTGTGCCATGGCGTATCGGTATCGGAAAATCCGCGTACTGATACGTATTCGATACCCACACGTGTTGGACTACGTTTCGGATACGTTTCAAGCGTTTTCGCTCGTTTTCAAGAGGCGAGTGGCAGCTCATGGGTGCTTGTGAACAACGCTCTAGGGCAACTCGTAAAGACTGAAACGGCTACAGGCCAACGAAACGGAATTCTGTTCACTGCAGCGGTTCAGCGATTAACAACAGCGGTTGAATGACAGTGACAACTACTCACCTAACAACAACTACCTACCAACCAACCATGCAGTACTGCAGCTATCTGTTTGATCACTCTTGTTAGCTGTGACGTTACCTGTGCGCGTCTGGTTGCGTGCACTTCAGGGCGAGCAAGATGGTGCCTGTCTCCCAGGCCAGCCCCGAGGCAACGGCCGAGTCCAAGACCAGCCCGCCCCCCGGCCTGAACCCCAGGGCTGTGCCAGCTGACAGTCCAGCCACCACAGCGCCTGAGAGCGTGGCGGCGCGGGCAGAGGCCCCGGCCACACGCGTGCACGAGGACAAGTAAGTGCTGTGAACGTGCGCACTGTGTTGTCAATGTGTGCAATATTACATCAGGGAAGCCGTCAATTGACTCGGGTCGGAATATGTACCGGTATGACCTACCCTGCGAAAGAAGTTCAAAGGTCGCGTTGGCTACTAGTATCAAGCCCGAAAACCCCACTGTCACCTGGGTTCGAACCCAGGTCTGTCACGCTGAGTGACAGAACCCTACCAGACAGGGTGTGCAAGATAGTGTTCAAGACCTGCCTCACACTCTGACCTTGGCCTCAGCCTCCTTGCTAGGTAGTGGTGCCTGCCGCTTGTGTGGTTTGGCGATGAGGAAAGGCACACATCATGGTGCTCAAGGGTGATTCAATGGCTGATTCAATGGTGGGCGCCCCATCAAAGCTAATGACTTGCCCGATGCGTGCTGTGCCGCCCTATTATAATACGATCTTGTCAGAACGCAAAAGTTTCGTCGTTTTTGTCCGATGCAACTTGACTTTTCTTGGAAATCAACAACATGGGCCATTGGACAAAAAAGTGTATTATAAATATTCGTACAATTCAAAACGATGAAAGATGCCAGAAACAAATCACTGCGTTGGTCTCGCGATTGGCGCATCAATCTTGTGTGACCTGTCAAGCATTGGCGAGTTGGAGGACCATCCAAGTGTGACTTCCTGTGATCATCTTTTGCGTGCGAAGGAAACCTGTCAATATTTTTGTGTCCTGATTGCCGTGTTCAGGGAGCAGCTGTTGCGAGAGATCTTTGAACAGTACGGCTCAGAGTGAGGCAAGCGCGGCTCGGTGTGGGTGTCGTTCTTGTCTTGCGCTTGAGGAAGGATCCGGTGTGGGGTCTACTCGAGCAGTACGGCTCAGGGTGAGATGACCGCTACGCGTGTAGCAGGAGTCGGTTTTGGTTTGCTTGGATCTGGGCAGAGAAGGTGCAAGACCTGCCACGGGAGACGGTTGGGCTGCAAATCGCCCTGACCGGTGCGCTTATTGCTTGCCATTCCGCGGCGGGTTTTAGGAGAATCATCATTGAGCAGAGGACGTGGCTAAGATCTGAATTTGTTGGGCGGCCGAGGCGAACACGCGGCAGGGTGGGGCGAATCGCTCACGTGGAGCGCTCATTCGCGCTGGTTGGTTTGACGCAGGATGGGCATTCCTTGCCCGAATGCAGCAAGGGTCACGGGAGAGAATTATGATTCTTCAACGCTGCCACGTTTTTGACTGCGCTTTACTTGAAATTGTACTGAGATGGCCTTGCAAAGCCTTTTAAAAGAAAAGACTGTGCTGTGGTGATGTATCTGTCACAGGCCAGTCTTTGGTTTGGAGCTTGCCGACACGTGCAGGCCGCACAAGATATGTACAGTAGGCTTGGAATCATGCTTAGTGTACAGTGCTGCTCACAATGCCGGCTGAGTGCAGTCGTCTGTGGGCATCTGTTTTGTCCACCTGTTCTGTTTCTTGCGAACTTCTGTAATTAGGGCAGCCAGAACTGAATACTACTTGCTGTGCACAGTTGAGCGCCTGGTTCAACGACTTGTTGATGGCCAGTACTTGCAACGATGAACTGGTCCCTACGTCAATTGTTTACTGAACAGCATAGTGGCGATTAGTTGTAAATGGCGTTTTTCACGTGATACCTTACAAGAGATGTATGCGTCACGAGTCTTAAGATTGCAGCCACACGCATGAGCTTCTGTCTGATGGCATTAACTGGCGCACAGCAGAACTAACGCAAGCTCATAAGGCTAACCATAACTGGGACGAGGTGAGCATTATGCCTGGTCAAGGAAAGAGAACAGCCCATTCTGTAGATAGCTCCAAACCACACTGTAAGTGTGACACCGCACACAAGGCAGTAGGCACAGGCATATCAATAGCTATGCAAGTGCTACCAAAGAATCAGACGAGCGGGCCATTATTCATCCGGTCAGGAAACCATTCTACGCCCTGTTCTACTCCAGGCCATTCTATTGCGATGTCATTCAAACGGCAGGCCGTAGCAACTGGCCAAACGTCAGGCAACTGCAATGTGGATGGCCATGTCAGAACCGCAAACTCAGCAAAACCATACCGAAACCACTTCGACATCATGAACACGCAATTCAGAATTAGAAGACCGGAAATACGTCCTGCATGCCGGTGAAATCCCAGATCACGGCAGTTTTGAAGCTTGAAACGCTGGTATGTGAATTCACAGACTGGGTCACAGATTCAAACGGCCCAAACTAGCCAGAAAGTCCAGGGCCTGTCAAGACAAGGGATACCGTAGCTTCCCAGCATGCTATCTGAAACCTGAGCAGGTCTAATTTCAACACAAGAGAGCCAAGCACACGTTGTTCAAGCTACATGTGCATGGCCCGCGTGTCAACAGCTGCGAAAATCACTCCAACTCTGTCGACCATCACCCTTCAATAAACAATTATTATTGAATATGTGCCTAGGACACAAGCGGCATGAACCCCTCCTTCGCCGTTGCCGCTACTATTCAGTTCCTATGTGGGCTAAGCCTGCGAACCAGGCTTTCAGGACATGGACGGATGTCAACATGGTACTGATTGACCTCGCCGATGTCAACAATCACTGAAGACTCGATTCGTCTGAACTCGATTCGCAGAAAGAGACAGTACAGCCATGGGATACGCAAGAGCAAACAGTGCTGAAGAGCGGCAGCTTCTGCTGTGAGTTTCCAAAGCAGTTAGGCATGCACCAATTCAAACAAAATACCAACAACGGGAAGCAGGGCGTTCTAAAACAGAGGTCCAAAACCACCTCTTATCTAATCAAGTCCAAAGACAAGGAGACGCGATCTGTTCACAATGCATCACCGCATTCCGCCTGCTCAAGTTCACAAAACGAACAAAGGTGCATTCATTACGATTGTCAGAACAAGCTGAAGTCTATGTTAACAAAATAGCAACGTACGGCTCCTGCAGTCTGTATGCATCTCACCTACCCTGCCATCTGGACCTGCCTTCAGCAGAGACTTGCAAACGCTGTTATTTTGTGCTCAGGTTTGGTCACTGTACGAAACAAGCTGAACGAAGTGCAGCGCTGCTTGGCACAAGGCGGACGCAGGGCGGAGCAGCAATGTGTTGCAGACACTGGCGTACCGCAAACAGCCGGCAGCACCTTGAACCGTTAGCCAGCCCATGCATATACCCTACGCAATCTACACCATCGCGTGTGGAAGTGCTCGCTCTGTCAGTTAACAACCACTTCCTGCCTGTGGCCAGACCCTTGCCTGACACCTCTTCACTTACACTTTTGTTTTGCGACCGTAAGTGGTCAAGGGTAAGGAACAAGACCTTATTCGATGATCTGTCCATGATCACTGTGGGCCGATGATATCAGTACTAGGAGATCTCGTGTACACTGTCACGGTAGAGCACAGACAGCACGGTGGCGCCCACAAAGAACACCTGCGGGCAGAGCAAGTGCACCGCATTGGCAAACAGGCACCTGTGCCAGCCCAGTGATCTGCAGCTCTGCACATGTGGGGGCCTCTCTTCAACATGGCGTTGCCAAACAGGCACTGCCCGCACATATCACACCTCTTGTGCCAGCCCTGCATATTCGTGGGTCTGCTGTTCCTGCATCTACACACACATAAGGCAAGCGCTGGAATTGTACTCCTTCACGTCTCCTTGAACCTCTCAACTGGCACTCACCGCATATGAGCCGCGCGCAAACCACACGACGGTTTTAGCGGGGACTGCATGGCAAACCAGGCACGACAGGGCATTCATCCGAATAGGAGCTCATCAGCCTAGAGACGGGCTGTGTCAAGGTTGACATGGTATATCATGCCTGACTGGGGGGGCGGGCGGGAGGTCGCCAGGAGGGCAGTGTTGTCATGCCGTCTCAGGCCAAGTGTGACAGACAGACATGGCGTCACAGATGGGGACTGGATGCGGACCAAACAAGTGCCCTGGCAAAATCAGAACACATTCTGCTGCAAAGTGCAAGGGGCTACGGGCTTGGCTATCGGCTTCAACACACAAGATAGTCACAGAGTTGATACAGATCAATTGTGTGGCCTGGCAGAGCTGCTCGTAATCCAATGTAATGACTGGCTTGCGCACAAGAGAATCCTGAGGAAAGGCATGGATCCTGGCTTGAGCACGCGGGGTGGGCACTCACAGGTCCAGTTGTTACGCACAGCTATCAGGCAGATAGTCGTGTCGTACGTCTGCAAACAAACAAAACAGCGGGACACAAGCTGAAAAGATTGACTAATTGAAACCCGGAACTGGCTAGGTCTGTTGCCTGCAGCATAACCGGGAGATATAGCTCTGAAGCAGTAAAGCACACGCAATGTGCTCATGAAGTTGACAGCAGTGATGGTGATTTAGATCAACCCTACTCTGGGCCGAGTACACACATTCTGAGTTCCTGTCTTGCTATCGCGCCACAGAGAAGAACTTGCTGATAACAGATTCGAATGTGCTCAGGTCTGCAAGGTCGTGGGCATTCAATAATTAAGGTGGGACGCTCTGGACACCCTCGGTGAGTCTTGCCACTCACAATGAGGACAGCGAAGCCCAGCGCAATCTCTGGTGGCAAGGTGAACTTGATGTCGCCGCTCGTGATCTTGTGCAGGTTCTTTTGCAGCAGCAGCAGGAAGCCCAGGCCGGAGGAAATCAGGATGTTGGTGATGTGAGCTGCGCAGCAGACAAGTGGGGTTTAGGGTTAGCGTCGACAGAATTAGCCAAGGGCTGGGCACAGCCATGATCAGCCAAGCACCTGGCTTGGATCGCCGTCCTCTGGATGGCTAGCAAAAACGGACAGCCGTGCTTTGCTGTGTACTTCATAACCTTTCTACATAGGCACACCTTACTCGTGGCTCAGCCTGTGCGCATTTCTTTGGGCAGCACTGGGACCTGCCTGTAACAAATGCAGCATTCATTTACGCTATTCTATTGAGCCGCGGTGTAGTTCAACTAGAGCCTGCCTACCCACTCCACCATTCTCGACGCACCTGCAAACACAGCTGTCAGAGCCATGACTGGCAGTCCTCTTCGGGCCATGGCTAGGTTGTTGGCGTAGTCCCCCATGGAGTTGCCCCATGCAAGAAACGTCATTCCCATGAGGGAGATAGGGATCTGAAGGGCCTGTGAAACCAATGTAATGGCGCCCACCTGCAGCACATGCATGCGACGCAGTTTGGCCTTGAAGGGGTTAGGATTCAACTGCAGTGTGTGCCAATCTGCACGTCAGATCTGTCGAGTTTTTTGACCTGGAAGGAGGTCAGACAGGTACGTGCACAGATCCGTTACCTGCGCTGACTTGAATCTTACCTGTTCTTACCTGCTCACATCTAGCCTGATCTGCTCTTAAGCCCTGTTGGCTTGCTATGGTTGTTTAGTTTTGCGTAATGATGCAAGGATGCAAAAGAAAAGAAACGTAATGATGTAATTATGCTATGAAAGAGTGCAAGTCAACACTCCCATCTCCTGCTTACCAGTTCATTGGCGATGAACGCAATCCATAGCGCAGCAATACAGAAACCGACAGTACAGTACGCAACCGTACAGACGTCCACCGTACCCCTGCATTGGACCGAGCAGGCAAGGTCAACACATCTGCCTGGCTCAGCGCGTGCAGGCAGCACTGCAGCCAGTCATGCTGCAGGCAAAACCGCTTTGTAACATGCCAAGGTGGCTATGGGTGAAAACAAACGGGACTTCTCCAAACCGCACCAAGTCGCGAGCAGGTGCTGCCTAGCCAACTGTACTTAGATCTGTATGATGCAGGGCTCCTAGGCTACCAGTGCACACATTCCCACAGTGCTGTGATGCGACAGCAAAGATGACTCACTTTCGGCCCAGTGTAATGTTGGGAAGCTGCCAGGGGCTGGGGCTCTTGCGCATGAGCAGCAGCGTCAGCACCATCATACCGGCACCAATGCCGAGGGCGACACCGAGGGAGACCCATGAGTAGAACTGCACACACCAGTACCACAGCACTCTGTCAGAGCAATAAGGTGCTCAGAGGTACCCAAGTTGAAAATTCTCGAAAGGCTTGCAACCCCTGCATAGTGGTTATGTGACTATTGCAACACGGTAGAGCATACAACGTGGTCAAGAGGTACCCACTCCTTAATATGGTCGTTGTCTGTACACTTGGCTCCCTGCATCTAGGCACGGTTGTTGCGTGACTGCTGCAGCATGGTAGAGCCGACATAAGTGCATGGATGGGCCTCACTCAGGCTGCCATGGGTGGGGTAGAAGAGTCAAGTGACTGGGCGCCACGTGCCATGCGTGTGTGCCATGCGTATGTGCCATGCGTGTGTGCCATGCGTATGTGCCATGCATATGTGCCATACGTATGTGCCATGCGTACCTACATGCATGCTTTGCCCTGACTCCCACACAGCGTCCTACTGTGCTAGCTGAAAGAGAAGTACCATGCTGCAACTGCGAACTTCTTGCGCGCCAGACCGCGTCCCAGCACACGCACATGCATGCGTGCACGTACCTGTGCATAGCCAATGAACGCCAGTGGCGTGAAGAAGACTGATATGAGGAACCACACGGGGTTGTAGGCCTCCCCCTCCAGGACGGGTGTGCTGCCCCGCATGCAAGCGTACACGGGCGAGCAGATGGTGAAGGCAGTACACCTGGGCACGGGCAAAACAGGCAAAAACAGTAACTCTGATGAGTTCTGCCCTAAACTCACGACAAAACAACACTAAGATGATTAAATGAACACCTCTCAATATCGCTGCACATCACACACTTAAATGAATCCCAACGACCAGATTTGTTGAGCAAGGCCAGTCTGAATTCATGCACAGCCGTTCTAGAGTGTGCTGCATTCTTCTCATACACGGACCAGTCAACAGCTGCCTTCAAGTATGAGAAACCGCACACGTTAGGTGCATGGGCCGCATGGGCCTGCCTCGCTACGCTCTCCGCACAAGCGCACCTCAAAGCGCTTTGCCATCTCGGCCCTTCCATCCATTGCTCCACGTTGCCGCATGTCAGCTGCTCGGCCACCTACACAGAGCATGGGACAGTGCAACGCATGTGTACACACGCCCCAGCTATACAACACGCATTGCATGCGTGTGCGTGCATGTTATGCGTTTGTTTGTTTGTTTGTGTGTTTGTGTGTGTTGACATCAGCGACGTCCCACAAGAGGAACAGACGACGGGGTACATATCAACCACGATTTGAGCAAGATGCATGTATCGCTTGGCCGTGCATGTGTGTGTGCGTGCGTGCGTCTGTGTGTGTGTGTGTGTGTACGCGTGCTGTGTCATCTTGCTCACTGCAGACAGTGAGAGTGCCGCTACATGTACATGTTTGTGTGTGCGTACAGTAAGAGGATCACTGGCACAGTATGGGAACAGAGGGCGGTTGATTTGGACTCCAACCCGGCCTGTCCACCCTGGTTCAAGTCTCTCCCTTGCGATGACACTCACTGTTAGCCATGTGGTGAATACAATGTTTGGCACCGCCTCCTCATCTTTATCATCCCTGCTTTCCCCCGAGCTCGGCTCAACAAAGCGCACATCGAGGGAGGAGTCGCGGAAGATGGCCGACCCGGAGAGGCTGCCGTGCGCATGGGCCGAGGGGGAGTTGTCGAGAGAGTAAAGGGCATTGGAGTTGCCTGCGAAAGGCAGTATTAACAGCAGTTACGAGTTAGAATTCGTTTAGACAGAATGGCTGTGTCTAAACTACTTATGCATATCACAAAAAAAGACGAAACTTTGGCAGTCTGCTGCTCGATTCATGGCATGCACCTCAGACAGTCTTTGACCAAGCAGACACATGCTCTGGCAGCCATCGTGTGTTGTTGGCACGGTACAGATCAGTAAAAATGACGACACAATTTAAACAGGACAATACAGATTGTGGAATGATTCAGATGTGTACGTAAAAAATGTGTTTCATCCATTCCTTGAGCAAGCAAAACGTGTTTGACAGTTCCTTCAACACCTGCATTGAAACACCTTAAAACAATTCAGGCATTTTGTACCCCTATACAGAGCCGAGCAGTCACAAGACCGAGGGCTGCCACTGCTCTGACAGCCCTGAGTTGGTCATGTGTTGCTGCGACTCACGGAAGGGCGTGTCTCCGGGCAGGGACGTGCGAGGCACTGCCCCGCTTGACCAGCGGGTCAGGGCAGACGCCCAGGACGTGCGCGCCTGCAGGAAAACCATACACACATAAGCCATAAGCTAGAAATAACTCGCACGTGAACCATGTGCATGGAAATCACGTGCCGGTAAACCGTTTGAATGGAAATCATGTGCACGGACATCACGTGCACATCAGCCACATGCATACTTAGGCAGCGTGCAACCCTCTAAATCACGTGCTTGAATACAACAATGAGTGATAAAGAGTCGCAGGCATGCACGCTTGCGTTCCTCAAACCCTAGTTGGGGCGTTGACTAGCTGCGCATGCGTGTGAATGATGTGCTGCCTGTGCAACCCACCACTGAAGCGAATGCCGTGCTGGGTGGCCCGGGCTGGTATGGCCCGGCCAGGCTCTGGTGCGAGTCCCCGCCGGTGGAGCCCGCCACCCCCGGGCGGCCGACCAGGGAACGCTTCTGAAGCACATGCCTGGAGCGCAGTGGGACGGGGATTCAATGTGAGTACTAATGTGAATGGGCCACACGAGCTGGAGTGCAAGTGCAAGTGGAGTTTGTGATTGCATGGGCACTGTGAGATGCGCAGTGAGCTGTATGGAAGGGAACCCGCATGAAGGTGCCAGCAGACAAGGAAGGGAGGGGTGGGGTAGTAAACCGTTGAGCGTTGCCTCAGCATATGCTTGCTGTGTGGCAGTGGGTCCTTGCTCCTCCTGTAGCAGCGGTCTCTTACCTGGCGCCTTTCTCAGCCAAGCTGATGCGACCAAACGGCCCTGGTGAAGTAGATTCCAGCTGCAAATCAACATGCAGCAAAGCAAAACTGTGGTCATTCTGGTTCTTACATGGAGTTCCGTCCGGGGCAGGACTGCTCAGCGGGGGCAGGGGCAGGAGGGGAAGCAATCAGCAAAAAGTTGTGACTAGCTAAGTCTCAACATTAGTTCAAACTTAGACATCAGCCCGCATAGGAGCCCACCTGTGAATGCGACTCAGGGGGGTCACTGTTCACGTCGTCCCTGGTACTCATATGTGGCTGGTTGGTCGTGCGGTGTCACCGATTAAACCAAGCTAAGCTATTAAATGGAAGCATTAGATGATGAGTGGATGATGGCTCACCCCTGCCTCATAGTCATAGCGTCCAGATGGCGATGTGGGCATGGAGCGCGAGTTGAACTGGCCCGGTGCATGGCGAGGACTGGTCAGGCTGTCGCGCCGCAGGGAGCCGGGGGGCACCATGCCTTGTAAAGAGTGCTTGCGCACCAGCGCCGGACTGCGCACCAAGCGCGCCTGCAACCAGCACACGTGCACATTCTAGAATGTATGCGGCGCACGTCGCATGTGATCAATGACTCAGTGATGACACTGTAAGAGACGCTCTTACTGAAGTAATGACACTCTAAAGGGTGCTCATACTGAAGTCATGACACTGTAAGGGACGCTCTTACTGACGTAATGACACTGTAAGGGAGCATTTTAATGAACTCAAACGTAAGTTGTGATGCATGTGTTGCCAGAGCTGAAACTGCGGCGCCGCACAACACTTTGACCAGTGCTTGTCGAGAGCACTGAAGCACACACCAGTTAACAACGAACAAGCACGGAGAACATACAAAGGTCCTTCAAGGTTAAGAACGATAGCACTTGATGATACACTGAGCACAACGAACACTTACGCTTATTCGCCCTTACACATTGCTACAATGTAGCCTGCGATGAAGTTCTGTGCGACACATGTGTTAGGCCGATCAACAAATCTCTCCCACCTGTCTGTTTTCAAACCTCAGCTCCTCCAGCCTGTCGGCCCCCACGGGCTGTGAGGCAATATCGGCCAGCGCCAGGTACCTGTACACCTTGCGGTCCAGGATCACCGGCCGGGGCGTGGGCGCCACCTACAGGCACAGCAACCCACGTGAGGGAACGGCATGCAACCAACAAATAGCGGGCACGCTTCTTCACACCACAGGATGGGAAAAACACAGAGTTTCAGGCCTTTTCAGGCTCGGTGACAAGCTGTTTAAGCCATCATCATGACGAGATGGTCAGCAAGCCTATGCCACGCTCGACCAACTTGCCAACAGGCAGGCTTGCTTCGCACAAGAGCACGCTTCTGCACCTTTGAATTGGCAGTGATGGTGGAGGCTGCCTCTCGATGAAAAGTACATGAGCTCCTTACCTGACCCAACGCTTTGCCCTTCCACACCCTGGAAATACTGGTTGAGATTGGCTTGAAGTTAGGGGTGAATTAGGGTTCTGCAGCCTGGCAGTAATGGTTGAGGATGGTAAGACAGACCCTTGTCCTGATCCAACGCTTAAAGAAACTGTAATCTAATTCACACTTGATTCTTCTTTACATTTGCTGTTTCGTCCCTCTGCCTGACCCAAGGCTTTGGCAACTCACTGCAGGCGCTGGTCGCTGAGCCTCTTCATCATCCGCCTCACTCCGGGCCGGACTGGGCGAGGCCCCGTTAACTGCGCTGCCCGGTGCGGTCACAACCTTACGTATCGCCCAATCCGGCATGCCACCACTCGGCCCCCGCCACAAGTGGCCCCCGCCTTCAAGCGTCCCCGCGCCCGCCGGCGGGGATCCGCCCAAGGGACTCATCGCGCCCTCCGTTCCGGGTGCCGTCCCCGTTCCCGCGCCCTGCGCCCCGTTCGCCAAATCCGCATCTCCCGCCCACGAGCTCCTGTCGTAGCCTAGCCCCACAGGCGGTAGAGGCGCGCTGCCTTTGCGGGCGGTGCGGCTGAGTGCCTTGGAAACCGCATTTAGTGTGAAGTTGGTGCCATAGTAGGCAGAGGGGTGGTTGGACCCACGGGAGGGCGCGAGGGTGGTGGGGCTGTCCCGGCACAGTTCCCCACCGTCAGGACCTTCCGCTTCCTCATCGCCCTCAGGCGTAAGCTCAAGCGCGACCTCGCCTGCATTGCAACACAGGGAGAGAGCGGGTAGTGGGAATGCACATGGAAAACACGAATCCGCAGACGATACAAGAAAGCAAGCGGCCAATGCTACACCACCACCGCCTGTTGCTAGCACTATATGGTGGCGATGGACAGGAAACCCCGGGAATACAACGCCCAGAACTCAGGCTGGAGAGTGTCACAGGTAGCCAACGCAGGGCGGGAAGGACAGACCATTTGTGAGGCGACTCAGGCAACGCATTCAAAACACAGGCACAGAAAATGGTGGGACAGGCCCTATAAGCCTGCCTTTCAGTGCTCTTGTGGTCACAACATCACTGGTGACGTCAGCGCTCGCCTACCTTTGGCTGCTATTCCTATCTCATTGCTGTTTTGTGTCGCTGGAGGTATCAGCGCAGCGGGTCTGTCAGCTGATCTGCCTGTATGATCTGCCTGTATGGCGCTTATGATGACTCTTGCCCCATGAAACTCGCCCAACGATAAACTTGATGATGTCAAATCTTGCCCCATGCGCTTGCATGACGCCCACCACTCACCGACGCTATCAGCAGTCGTCCTGCGGTTGAAAGTGGACCCCCCAATCGGCTCCTCCTCGATGACTGACAGGGAGGCCAGCGTCTCCCCCGACCCGCCACGCGGGAGCCTGTCATCTTCATTTTCATCGCCGTCATCAGCCCCATGCCGGTCGTCGTGCTCGGCATGGTAGCGGTCGGAGTGGTCCCTGTGGCGCCGGCGTCTGCGGCCGCCTGGGCTGCCGTCCTGTTCTCCTTCCTCGTCTTCTAGCTCGGCCATGATACGCTCTGCCTGCCTGTGGAACAGAGGTCAGAGAGTGCTGTTCAGGCGAGGTCGCAAACACTGCAGGCTTGCATGGCGCACAGTCATGTCCTGGGCACAGGCGCCCCATTGTGCTGGCAGACGGAGATTGCAGCTATTGGTGTATGAAGGTCATGCAATGTCTTCCATGCCATGCCAAGGCTTCATGGTAAGCAACACGAACGTTGTAGATATGAAGGTATGCTACCAGTCTGGAAGGAGTGTGTGACCGAGGTGAAGTGGCCTGGTGGCGAGGTCAAACAATGCATAAACGTGGTCGCCGATCGACCAGCAAGCCCCAGCCAGATTGCAACCGGACGCGGTGCTGGGATGAAGAAAGCAATGACTCATCATCAGCATAACATGGCAGCCGCCTCCTGGCCCAGAGCATCGCTTTGAGCACAGAAACAAATGCCCTAAGACACAACCAACGTTAATTATCCTCAACCAACCACTGACCTTCGGTTGAGCGAGATCTTGACCCGCTCCCACGACCAGGGGACCTGCACCAGCGGACGGCCCGAGGTGGTGCGGCTGCCGTTGGGGTCCTCGATGGGAGCGGGAGCGGGGCCTGCGGGGGCGGGCAACCAGGGCAGCAGATGCGTTCAAAACACACTGGCAGCAAGCGGTGAGACTGGGACAGGCTGCAGACCAGCAGTGCATGGCTTGTAGATTGCAAGGCGGCATACAGGCACATGGCTTGTGACTTGCAACAGTGACAGGTGTCTCGCAGCAAAGTTGTGAAAGCAACTGTGTACTGGCTGTGCTGAACGACACAGGGAATAAGTTGGGGTGGACTCTTAACACGCGGGGTGGACTCTTAAATGGGGTGGACTCTTAAATGGCGTTACTGGCCTTACACCATGAAGTCTTGTGGTTGGCACCTTCATGTTAAGGAGTTTGGCGGCGTTCCTTCACGTCCGACCCACCTTCGTCGCCTGATATACTGATACTAAAGAGAGAGAAAAGTGGGTAAATTTGGGACAAAAGCTGGTGAATCAATGACTCGTCCAAACGTTCAACTAACGCCCAAAAATCCGACGTTGTTGTGAGAAATTAATTTACCGGCCCACCTTCGTCGCCTGTCCCGCTGCTTCCCGTCTTGGCGCTGAGAGAAGCCATGACGGCCTTCCAGCTGCCCCGGCCCCGCCTGGCAATGCTGTTCAACTGATCATCAAACACAACGGAAAGCACAAAGGCCACGTACATCAGCAGGGCCAGGACGCAGTAGCCCAGGCTGATCTGCAGCGAGGAGAGCATGTGTGTTGTGTTGGTGGTTCGTTTCTTGTGGAATAGAATCCCTTGTGATGTTGAGCTGCTGTGCTAGTGCGACTGGGCACTTTGCTGCAGCATCCACCCAGCCTTCCACCTGTCACCTGCCTGCTTTGAAAACCCAGCTGCCTGTGCACGCAACCCCAGTTCCCTGTTACATGTGCATTGTTTTCTGAACTCTTTATGTTGAATGCCAGCTCGGATGAAACAAGACAAGGCATGGAAACAACAGAAGGCCTGTACAGGGCTGAGAGCATGGCATAACACCAGCCCGCTGCGAACCAGAAATTGCATTAGGTGCAAGCTGCCCATGTGCCTTTCTGTATGCACCCATGCTTGCCTCATGCACCCATGCTTGCCTCATGCACCCATGCTTGCCTCATGCACCCATGCTTGCCACTAATCAACTC